>APFE031176103.1:65875-92543 GCA_000404065.3 Pinus taeda
CCCCCCTAGGTACATAACATTCCACCCCCCTTGGCATGTTTCGTCCCCGAAACATGAGAAGAACACAAATAATAAGATCTACTCAAAAGAGTAGTCCACTGATACCAAGCACGTGCATCTAGACATCCAAGAGAAAGGAGAACCCTCGATCTCGTTGGTGCCTCGCTCGCTTGAGATGGAAGTTGACCGTGGCAGCTCTTCTGCGTTGAGGTGTAGCAGGTGGATCGTCTCTCCTTTCTATCCGTCATGTGACTCTTTGGTTGCCATCTTGACGGTTGTCTTGCGGGGTGATGTGGGTGATGATATGTTGAAGTTTTAACCCACGAAGTCTTTTGCTTGACTTCACCCGACTGTAGGGCCTGTTGTGGTGTCTTCTTTTTCAATATAACTTCAGCCATTGAACCCTCATCAGATGTGTCAGCACCTGTTACCTTTTAGGCTTCAGCCTCTGTTTGTGTTTGACTATCGACCATCAACTGCTCGTCGTCTGATATTTCAGTCCCTGTAACATCTTCTGCTTCAACCTCCTTGGACTCTGCCTGCTTATTAATGGAAATATCCTGTAATGTAATTTTCTTCTTTTTATACCAGAGCTTCAAGAATTTCTTCTGCACATTAATATTATAGTACCCACTAAGTCCATCCAAGGGTATCCCAAAACAACATCCATGTTATCCATATCTGAAGCATAAAAATCACATATGAAACACATATTTATCCATAGAAATCTTTCAAATCCTTGTACACTTGAACATCCTCATTATCAACCTGTGTATGTTCAATTTGTTTTGCTGGGACTTGCAATTTTCTTTGCTAAGTTGACATTTATAAGATTTTTTTTTGCAACTCGGATTGATAGACACAATGATTTTCTCCTTCTGAATCAATCTATGAACCTGCAATACCGAGATACCAGCCAAAAATAACCCTTTTGGTTCCTTGGTTTCCTTCTTTCCTGTAAAAATAACAGCTTTGCTAGGCTGTGTGTCTTTCTGTGTGTGCTTATCCACAAGATTTGATTTACAGTCAAAGCGCTCTATAAGAGCTTTGGCAAATTGGGCCCAACTCGCAAAAGGTGCATTACAACGCTGATGCCATAACGCCCATTGCCATCGTTCATTGTCCAGGTACTGGGTCCCCTCCCTAAGCTTAGTCCAATCATCTAGGGTATGATTCAATATGAAATACTGCTCCATTTGTGCTAGCCATGTTGACGTGTGAGAACCGTCAAATTTATACAACTCCCACGAATTCTGATCTAGGCCTGCCATCACAAAAATATTGGTGAAAAATTGAAATGATCACAGATCCGTCAATATTGCTCAGAATCGCTATTATAACCTGTTTTTAGAAATGGAACAACCACTCTGCATCTGCCCATGTGGTAAAAATCTTGATCCAGACACTTGAAATTTCAGATCTGCGTTGCTACTCTCCCGCCGTCACCCAAAATTTCTGCAAAAAGAGCTGATTTTAATTCAGCGATATCTCCCTCATCCGGACTCCGATTCGACTGATTTTTTTTTTGAAATCATGTGTTTTTTCACAAAGATTCCAGATCTACAATTATATCTTATAGATCTTGCACCAGGATGTCTAGATATGTGCCGCAAATTCGCTGCCCCGAAAAATTGTCTCCAACCCTACTGATTTTTAGATCAATGATATCTCCTTCATCCGGACTCCGATTTGACCGATTTTTTTTTTTGAAATCGGCTATTTTTTCACAAGGAATACAGATGTACAATCAGATTTTTCAGATCTTAAACCAAAACATACAGATCTGATCTGCAAACTCGACGCCCTTGAAACCCTGCAAAAATGAAAAAAAAATTCTCCACTTTTGTGCCCAAGAAAGTGCTCTGATACCACTTGTTGTAGCTCTGATACCAGTTGTTGTAGCTTTAACCCAGAATGTTATGATAATAGAAATAACCCAAGAATAACAAGATATGAATAGATAGAAATGCTTCTTTATTATCAAAACCCTTAAGGTAGGGCAACACCATATATTCACTCCTTAAGGAAGGAGAATACTCCACAAGCCATATGCTGTTCATACAAGACTATTATCTTCACTCTTCCATATCTCTCCATGTGGAGTCTCTAGCCTCTATATAGGCCTCATACATACAATACCATGCATCAATACCATGGTTTACTCATACCATCAACTAATACCATGGGCCCCTTACATTATTATTAACTACTTGTGGTCCCTTACATGACATCGGTTAACCACCTTATTTATTACTATGGCCCATCCCATTATTACATTATTACCTTGGGTACCTCCCTCGGTACCCCATATTACCCCCCCTAGGTACATAACAATTGGAGAGGTCGTTCGCATGCCTAGCTTTGAGTTCCATATAAAATATCTATATCTAATTAAGGTAAATGAGAATTGAACCTACTACTTTGACTTTGTAATGGTGTTCAATCATTATTCAACATACGTTCATTACCTTTCTATGATTATTCTTTTGGGCGAGAGATTGGCATTGATGATTCTATAGTGGGGTAAAGGTTGTATGATTTCTGAACATTAGTGTGGATGTGGTTCACATTTTGGTTATTCAATGTATCTAAGAGGGATTGTTGTTAGGTTATGGGTTGTGGGTTTTAATTTATTTTCTCAAATTTCTGAACATTAGTGTGGATGTGGTTCACATTTTGGTTATTCAATTTCTCTAATAGGGATTGTTGTTAGGTTACGGGTTGTGGGTTTTAATTTTGTTGGTGTTTCATCTTTTTCATCTTTTATAGGTTAATTATGGTTTATTTTTAATGGTTAACTATTATTGAATATATGTTGACCTTGGTTAAATATGGTTAACTATGACTGACTATGATATATAGTTAAATTTGATTTGCATTGGTTAGCAATCTTTGAGTACAATATATGGTTGAGATTGAATTGATTTTAAGGAGATTATCATATATTAATCCCATAATAGACATTCATTGTTATTTTATTTGTTACAGTAGAAGGTTAGCTAGAACCTTTCATTGTACCCTTTCATTATAATTATACCTATGGTCTCCTCTCTCTCTCTCTCTCTCTCTGTGTGTGTGTGTGTGTGTGTGTGTGTGTATATAAATATATATACTAAGGATGCCTAGTCTCATGATAATATCTTGTCATTTATATGGAATTCATTGTAAAAAAAGTTTTCCCCTTGTTAGGGGCCTATGGTTCATAGGATCAAATGACAATTGAATGTTTTCTTTCAGTGTTTCCAATTGTAAATAATATTTTATATTGCAAATTATTTAAAAAAAAAGATATATAAATTACAAAAAATGAAAAGAGGGTATATATAAGAAATGAAATAGAAAAAGAAAAAAGAAGATGAAAAGAACCCCATTAAAAAAATAGAACTGAAAGTAATGCAAATTGAAATTCCACTACCAGATAAATGTCTTGATTTTATAGGATATATTGATTTTTGGGTGCAACTTGTTTAAAATGCCACAACCCAAAGTCATTGTTTGGTTGATACAGTATAATCACGATCAAAGAAATTTCAATTTTTGCTAATTACATTAGAAGTGAGTTAGCCAAACTGTAATATTGGCTAATTATAGTTATGTAGATTAGGTGAATAAATTGATCCAATAGTTTAATATGGATCAAATAATTACTAGGGTTAGGTTGCAGTTAGATTAGATGATTTTCCCTTTTAAAGAAAATAAAACAAATCCGGGCCACTCTAAATGTACCCTTAGTTAGCCAAAATTACCATAGTTTAGAGGAAGATGTATATTAAAGAGATGGACATTAGAAAAAAATAATATTTTCAGGTCATCCTATCCTTGGCCCAAAATACAAGTTTATCCAAAGTTTTGAGTTCCTATTCTAAAGTTGCAAATGACAAAATTTAGTTGTTGGATTTGGTTAAGCTTCACGCTCCATCCGACCAAAGATTGACTTCCGCAATAAGATCAATAACTTCGAGGGACTTTTGCGCTCCCCGCCTCATCTATCTTTATCGGAGGAGGGGGTGGTTTGAAAGGAGGTTTCTACATCCGGACGTATGCATCTATTTCACTCCATCACTTTTTCGCACCCCCCCTCACTATCCCAAGACCGCTCACTCCCCCCCCCCACCACCCCCCCCCAAAAAAAAAAAAAAAACCACCTCACCACCATTTCTCCCACCAATCTCCTATCATACCACTCCTTTCATGACACATGTACCCATATCCTCTAATTTTTTAGGATTTATTTCCTGGCTCAAATTATCATTGATTTCTCTAACGTTACTCCACCTACAATAGACACACTCTCAACCATAAAAACACGAAAATTTCGCACATTTTTTCCCTTCATTGTCTCTAAACTCTGCAGGTGTCAAAATTCACAATTTTCCTATTTTTCCAACTGGATATGAGACAAGGATTACCAATGGCCAAATCATCATTATCATTACAAGCCACCTTTCATAGGTATTTCTGGTTAATTCCCTAACTTCATTTATCTTTTCGTTGCTCTCATTTCTGGATATGGCTCCCAAAAGTCAAGCTTCCATGAGTGTTAGGAATCCGATGATTCCTCCCCCCCCATTGACATGAATTCAGTTTTTTTGAGTTGCACAATTGGCTCAAAGATCTTCACCTTAACTAGTTTGATGAAATTGGTCTCTGGCAATCAAATTTGCCCCTCTACATGTTTCCCCAAGTCCATAATTTTCCTGAATTCATCTTCAAATGCAGTGCTGACTACATACCAAATTAGAGATCTATTATAGCCCCCACGGGTGAATCTTTTTTTGCAGTTACCCCTCACTCCATCGAAAGCACATTCTCGAAAACATTGCCTCCAACCCTTTTTGAATGGAAGTCCTTGATGATCTATACCAAAAGATAGATTTTTCCTGAAGGGCTAGAAATTTTAAGATCTTCTTAACTAAAGATACCCAGTTGCCTTAGAAAAAACCTCTCTATCCCTCCTCAATGTATGGTTACTATTCTGATGAGTGGGTAGATTAACCCATGTTAGGTTTTCTATCAATATTTTTCACTAAAGAAAAACCCTTAGTTGTGTTCAATTTCGGCTAATTTCTTGCTGATAAGATCCATGAACAATTTCTTAAACTCCCAACACAAGGAATGATAAGATATGCTTCTGTTATTATGTATCTATTCTTATTTTTCCAAGCAGATAAATTCCCATTTGCATTGCAGAAACTCAATGAGCAAGGGGAGCCATAATCAGTTATATTTTAGGCCTCTATTCTAAGAAGAAATTCAGAGGAATATGCTTTTAAATAATTCAAAGATGAGTTTTCGCAACCAACGACCTATTTTTTGACTAGTCAGATAGAACCTACGGTCAGTCAAGAAATCCAAAATATCTTACACCTTAGTGAGGAAGAAAAGGCAAGTGACTGGTACTTGTACTAGAATTACACCGAAATCAGAGTATATGGGTGTGAATTGTTGCCCTATAAGATACCCAGATACCTTCTCATGAAGATTTTTTCCTTAGAATACATTAGGCAAATAATTAATTCTAATCAAATCCATTTTGTTGAAGCTAAGGAAAAAACACAATTCATGCTAAGAACAGAGGTGGGGCCTTTTCTTTGTAACAACAGGATAGTAAGGCAGGAAGCAGATGAAATGTCCCCTAAGATTTAATTGGTCATATGACCCATTTCAAATAATTTCAAAGCTTAGGATGGAGAACAAGGCTACACCATATGTTCATACTCAGAGACTAGAAATTGAAAAATATATGAACCAAGACCAATGGGAAGAGAACACTTTACAGGAGGTAGAGGAGCATCTTCTATAGAGGACCACTTCACATACTCGTATTCCTCAGGAGAAGACAAACTAAAATACCAAGAGAAGAGGAATCACCTTCTGTTTCAGAAGTCTCAGCCAAGGAGTTCAAGATTTACACAAAGAAAGTAAGGAAGAATCCTACAACATGGTTTGCAGAGGAAGAAGAAAAAGGACCGTCTACAATAGTTATGATAGGTCTACCATTTCATAAACATTCGGAGGATATATCTAGAGGGTCCCCAACTTCATCATTCTCATAGGAAAATCTAGAAAGCACTCCAACATCAGAAATTGTCCGAAGGTAGAAATAATTAAATATTTTTGAGAAATACAAAGAGATAAAGCAAAGAAATAAAGCCCTCAAGCATAGTACCTACACACAGTTTTGGAAGAAAACTTACACCTGTCGACATAGGATTATGTCAGCATTTGATACAGAAAAGGAGAGAATACATATGGCATTCTCACAAGCATAGTTCCCCCATCCATACTTAACAAAAGATTACAAGCAAAGAAAATAGTTTAAGGAAAAGGATGTACATTTGTTGGACCTGATGGATATGCATAGGCAAACTCGAGAGATGGTTTACTCCACATTCACAGAGACTGCAATAACTACTTCCAGATTTCAGGTATCCTTAAGTAACATTCTATCACAACTAAAGCTTAAGAATATTTCTTCTTTGGATAAGGATAACAAAATAAAATCCTTACAATATCTAGTTATTAAAGTAGGGTATGATCCAACCAACATAAAGGCAGTGGAAGAAATCATAAAAAAAGAAAAAATTTGATATTTCTTCTTTGAAAAAATAGTTAAAAATTCCAGCTACTGACGATCCTCAAGCTAAGGAGATGGGAGAATTGGAAAGTCAAAAGGAAAATATGCTTATGCTCATTATGAAGCAGAATGTTGAGATAAAGGAAATGGAAGCATAAACGGACAAATTCATCAAGGAGAAGGAGAATAATTCTTTGCTTGGTTTGGTACCTCTTGATGCAGTGCCTATTGCGTCAATAATTCAAATATACATTTCTACATCAGGTATAACAGCAAGAACACCCACTTCTACAACACCCTCAACTTCAACTACATATGATTCCATGAAACTAGCCCAATCAATGGAATATATGTCCATACAAGGAGAAGAAATAAAAAAAATGCGAGTGGACGTAAAGGTCCTAGAAGAACAAAACACCAGATATGAAAATTCTCTCCTAACAAAGCTACAGAAATCTCAGAGGCTTGCCCAAAGAATGTAATAGATAGAAAAGGAAACTGCCATGGGTGATACCCTAGCCAAGATTAAGGAGAACACTTGGAAAATAATAAATGAAGCCATGATAGCAATCTAGCCATCTATACAGATCATATTTGAGTAGAAGAAAATAATTGAGAAATCCAATGAATCTATTGAATAAATCAGAGCGGTTGGGTGATAAACCAAGTGAAGCTATAGAGCTCATTAAGTTCCTCAATTCCAAAAGCAAGCAGGAGCTAGAAGAACTGGAGATTGAGGAAACGAATGAGACAATACTAGAGGTAAAAAAGGTGTTGACCAAAAGAAACTTAATCAGACAGTTGGAAAAAAATGTCAAGTTTTAGACATAGTTGTACAAAGATGCTTCAGCAAATTGGAAGTCCTCTACAAAAAGGGACTTCCCAGTTTACTAGTGATAAATGAATAGCTTAGCACATCGCCAGATTATAGCCAAAAATTGATGAACATTTGTAAATATGGTACTAAGTTTGCAGGAGTGAAAGGAAACATAACAGGGAAATAATTTTTAGAAGCATTGACATATGATTAAGACATCCATCATGAAATCAAGCACATATTTGTTTCCAAGCCAACTTTTGCCAAGTATACTGAAGTGGACGAGGTCTACAAAGAGTCACTCAAGATGTATATCGATAGTGAACAACGTTGGGATAAATTGTGCGAGTTACTCGAGTGAGCAGATGGCTTTTTTTTTCCAACAAAGGCACAATAATGCAATAGAAATTCAAGGGCCTCATATTGAACAATTCCACAAAGCTACGACGACCAATATAAATATTTTTTATTTCCCTATATTTTGTAACAAACAGATAGAATTGGTTTTCAAAATTTATAAAATACATCCTGATGAGTTTTGACATGATATTTTGTAAATAAACTTATAAATACTTTTGTTTTTGAAGTATCAAGAGTTGATTTTTGCATTCTAGAAAGCTATTGTACTTTTTCCATTTAATGGGTTGGTCAGTGATAAAATAGGACATTCTTCAAAGGATTCATGTGTTGGACTATTTGGAGAAGTGCTTCTCTCACTGTCTATGTGTTTATCTATTTGTTTCCATACTTATGTGTTCTTAAATATGAATTATTTTACAAAAGGTTGATGAACATAACTTGTTGAAAGATACACTTTGATTCTGGGTGTGGATAATTTAAATGTTTTCTCCTAATATTAAGTTACAGAATTCCTAACTTCTCTTTTTCTTAATTGAACCTATTTCTTTTCTTCTATTACATTTCATTTAAATCTAAAGGATCCAGTTAGTTCATCTACCTTTCCCTGTGAAACACCTTGAAAATATGAGACAAATCCCTGTTAAGTTTGCAGACTCCATTGCCCAATGGCTCTTCACTGGTTATTCCAACCAAACCAATTCATAAACCAAAATACGAACTATCATAACTAGGCTACTATCTCAATATAAACAAATCGATATCTGAAAGAGAGATCCCTCTCTGCAACTGGTAGGGCTAGATACCAGCTTCCAAGCGATTTTGTGGTTAACTCTGCAATTATTTACCAACCTTATTAAATTACAGAGTGATAACACCCCTCATATTTCATTATATTCATTAACTTTTATTATTCTTAAGGTGCATGGTTCATAACATTTTATATAAGAGATATGGTACTAGGATAAGGTTTTGTTACTTCAATCATGAAATTTTCACTGTAAGTTTTTTTTATGATCTTAAGTCATATAAATATTGAGAATCTTAAGGAAAACTATCTATGTAAAATTAATAAAAACATCACATTATGTTACAATATACTTTCAAATATATACCCTATAAAAGTTAGGACTTGTGTCTGGTCCTCAAATTAGTTTATAATGAGCCATCTTGTAATTTTTACTATAATTTGTTTTGGAAATTTTAGAGAGATAAAGACTTGAGAAAATTTAGTATAAATATCCATGTACGCATGGTCAAAATTTAAAGTTTATTTTGATTCTAAATTAGATGATATGACTTATGAAAATTAGATTTACTGACTAATCCTAAAATTAACCTCAAATGAGTCATCCTTTTATTTTCACTACAATTTCCTTTTTAGGAACTTTCAAATAATGAAATTTTCTGGAGACTAAGGAGACAATCATAATAATATGGTCAAAATTTATTATTTTTGAACCCTTATAATTTCACACACACACACACACACACACATTAAAGAAATGGGTAGAATTTTCATTAGATAAACTGGAAAAGGACCAGGTGTCATACAACCTTGGAGAGTAAGCTCTCATAAATATTCATCATTTTAAACTAGAGAAGAGACCTATTGCTACCAATGTTATTTACATATGAGTTTTGTACATATCCTACCCTGTAAAATTTGCAAAAAACCACGCCATATTCCATCTATTAACAAAACATAGATATAACTCATAAGAAACATCTACCTGCTGCTACTAGTGTCAATTTTGCCTGAATCTTCTTCCACAGTCATAACCAATTATTCAACACCCCTCACTTTAGTTTTTAGTTCCCAAACAACAACAACATCTAAAGCACCTTCAGCGTTAGGGACAACATCGTCCCCATATTCGAAAACTTCCTTTAACACCCCAACCATTACAATTTCTACTTTAGTTTCAATTTTCTCCACCTTTTGTTGCAAACTCACCATGTCTATGCACAAAATCTCCATAGTATTTTGCATTAGTTCCATGTTTTTCCGAGTCTTGATAGTTGGGCATACAAAACTTCTATGTTCTCATTGATATCTTTAACAATTTCTTTACAACCTGCTTACGTGACCTATCAATCAAGACTTCTATATTCCCAGAGTGATTTGACATTATTCTGCCACCACTTTTGTTACTTGCAGAAGCCATCTTTGTGGTGATTCTACCCTGTATTGACAAAATACATTGATTTACCATTCGTAACCAATTGCTATAAATAATGGCTTCATTAATTATGGCATTCCTTCCCATATTTTCCTTCATAAATGTGAAGTGACTCTTCATCATGGCATAGCAGCTACCCTCCATATCCTCCACCACCAAAACTAACCTGGAGTGAATTTTGGTGGTACCTACCAACCCCATGGATGGATCTATATTAAAACACCAGGCAAATAACCAAGGAAACATCACCCACCTATCACAACACATGACCTTTGATCTATGACTGTCACACATGTTCCATAACTCCTTACCAATAACCCCAACTCCCAACGCACTGTAGAGGGCCATCGATGATATAACCTTAATAACTGCCAATTTGATGTGCTACACTATACCCCATCTGTACAGTGTCAGCCTGGAGAATTTAATATGAATTAAGGAATGCGACATATTTTAATGGAGTGATGGATACTTAAGGAGCCTTTCTCCAAGACCACTTCAACATTGGATTCTGCTTCCACCATTTGGTTGTTAGCCTGTAATACATGGAACATTTTAACATTTTCAAACTTTTTTAATACATAATTTATCTTGGTAATGATTGGAGATGATTCAAAATCGAGGAAGTTATCATTCTTGGAGAGCTTTAAACATTTTTGGATTACTGTCATAGAATCACCAATGATAATCAAGTTTTTTATAACATTAGCCACACTAATATTCAAACCCTGCCAAAGAGAGATAGCGTTTTCTTGATTGTTCGTGATGGGGCCTAGTCCATGTTGGTGTTCGAGTGTGAATACCTATTCAACTCTTTTCCACATTAATTTATCAATTCAGGTGTGTAATTTATTTCAAGGGAACATGAAAAGTATATGCAGGTAGCAATGCAACAATCAATCACTAATATTAGATTCAACAACAGAGTTAATGAAAGAGTCATTGTGACAAAAATTAAGAATGAATTGTAGAACTATAAAAAAAATTCATAGGAATTAACTAAAATACTGTAACAACAATCAAATTAACTCAACACATATGAAATAACAACACGTGAAAATAATGCAGTACCTAATCAGACGAGTGGGCCCAACTCTCTGACCAGGTTTGCGATGGATTCACAGCTTATAGAAAGAAAAAAAAAATAAATTGCATTTGATTAACTGAAACAATCTTCTGTTACAATGTCAATCTCATGCATGGCTAACCCCGATTCACAACATTGAAACCTTTCTTATACAATACATAGAGAAAATTGTTTCTGAAGATGGCATATAATATTCTATCATTATACAATTGTTAGAATGACGAATTAGTTGCCAAGAGAAAGACAAGAAAGGTCTAGAACAGGCCTCAAGTCCATTATGCTATTACAACGCTTTCCGATATGATACTAGAAACTCAGAATTTTCTTCTGTGTTTTGCACCTGTAACCTTTGACCACTAGATTTGTGGAAATGGTAAGATTATTAACTCGCATAGGCAAATTCTACATAACTATTACTTCATTAATTAACATTTCGTGAAAGCAATCAAAGAGGGTTTACCTTATGCATTTAGGGCAATTAGTTAAAATAAATGATACAAAGAAGTGAGAGAGAGAGAGTAGAAATGGAGGGAAAATGTATACAAGTTTGGAACCCAACAATCCCCATGCGAACATTATTTCTATCTTTTCTTCGAGGCTTACTATTACCCCTCTTGCTCCAACCTCCACAAATTTCATACATATATTGTAAAAAATATAGGTTTTCTGACTAATCAATTCTCAAAGAGTAGTCTTGGAGTTTTCACTTTAATTTGTTTCAAATGAGGTTTCAGTCTCTAAAAGTTTAGAATTTTGAGGCAACATAGTGAATGACATGTAGATTTTTTTTATATTTTTATTCCTTATAATATATGAGTTATATCCTATGAAAAAATAATTTTTGGGGGGTTTAGCAATTTTTTTTTTGTTTAGTAATGCCTGTCAACATCTTTAAATAACACAAAATTTGTTGCTTAGTAGGTAACACTATGATTAGGGAATGATACATAGAAACTACACATTGTTTCACCCTATTGGAAGCATTTTTAAGTTCCCCTTCAAGTAGTGCTACATCAGTGAACACTTCTATCGATATTTTCACATTCAAATACCTTTGGTTATATAGGAAGTTCCCTAGGTATACCTAAAACCATCTATAGATTAGTTACATATGTATTTATTCTATAGTACAGTGGGAAAAACACTCCAAAAATACAAACTTCTAGTACCTAGATATTTGGGTGGTATGTATCAGGGAAATGTATGATATTTCTTAGTTCGTTCCGTGAGATATTGGAGTAAGTACCATTGTTGGATCCCACACATATGTCGGAGATCTGTAAAACCTAGAAATGCCTTGAGCTTAGGCACATATCATTTATTTTCAATGGATCTAAAGAAATATCCAAAATTGGATTCATTAACTAAACCTCTAGAAATTTCCCCCATAGCTCATGAAGCACTAAAATACTTGCAATATTAGAGGTTTGAGATGGAGAATCAAGTCAAGAAAATAAGTCATATTATGAATCTTCAATTGTGATAGATAAAATAATCAATTGAAATGGATATGGAAGAAAACATGGATGAAAATAAGTAATAATTGGATAACAATATGAAATAGTTGAAAGATAAAGTTATACAAGTCCTAGATGAGAGGCTTCCTTAAATTGATAATTTGAAAGAAGGGGATCATGAAAATGAAGGTAGTATCATTTCCGAACAACTCCCAATAGTAAGAATATTTTAGAGGGATATAAATCCAATATTGGAGTTATTTATGGATGGCTTCTAAATAGAGTGAACATTCCCAAGGTTAAATTGAAGAAGTTGTATGGAACAAAGGTATTTACCTAGTCAATCAAATAGAGAAATATTTTGAATCGAATAATGTTATGGATGATAAGAAAAGGATTCACATAAGAACTTCCAACCTTTAGATAAAAACCTATCAATGGTAAAGGAAACCTTATTATTATCACTATCCTTGGATTTTATTTACAAGAGACTTAGAAGCACAATATGGAAACATTTGGGAACATGACTATTTTATTTAATTGAAAAGAATCAATCAATTCATTGATGATGAAGATTATAATTTCAGAATTTTAGATATTGACAAAATGGATAAATAACTTAAGTGATGGAAAGTTATCGGAACCATACATGGGTGGATTAAAAAAATACATTAAACATGATATTTTTGTGAAATATCCAAAAATATTGAGAAATCTATGTAATTTTCACATCATATTCAAACTAAGAATAATGATACACATGACTATTCCTTTAGATCATACACATGAATAAAATATAATTTAGGGTTCATAACAAAACCTTACCTCTATCTGCTTGAATATCATAGAAGGAAATCAAGAAAATAAGAGAAAAAGGACCAAGTTTCAGTTGTAACAACAAATGATGAAAAGGGAATAAATGTAAAGAAACAAAATTGTTCAGTGTAGAATATAACAATGAAGAGGAAACAGAGCGATTTATACAAGGAAATTAGGGAGAAATTTTCAAGTTAAAGATGTAAGAAATAGAGGATAAAATTGTGAAAAATACTGATTTAGATAGGTATGAAATATTTGTTCATGCATAGGTAGGTTTTTCATCAGGTCAATATGAAAACCACCTTTCGAGTGAAAATATATTTGATCCCTCTAGGTGTTTAGTAGATTCAGATTTAATTATTAGCCTCATACTCACATAAACAATCAATAAGTCCAACTATTCACAAAATAATAAAATTATGAATTTATTAATCATGAAAATAGACTTACTCTAGAAGTCTAAGTATGACCAAATATGAGGATAATGACAGAATTTAGGGATGAAATCACACAAAATCAACTTAGATATTTGTGGATATATTCATGGATATATTGTGGAGAAAGTTGTGAAGGAGGTTCAACCAATTAGCCAAATTGGTATGAGAGAATTAGTGGTTTTTAGGGCTTGATTGAATCCATGGTAGTATACAATGGAAATTTATTAAATATATTTTAATCATGGTAATGGAATCAAAGGGGCCACAATATTTACATTCAAAGCTCATGCCAATTGATAGAGAACTAGTAGGATGCAAATATTTTATTTTGACTCACACATCGACGATATCAGGTAAGATAATTCCGAAATTTCTGCTAACGGATCGTGAGCATGGAGACCACCAATACATGTGAACCTTTGTTGAGAGTGGGAGATTAAAAAATGAATGTTCTTGGTTTACAGTTGAATTCTAAGTGCTAATTTGACCCAAGGGTCATGTGAGGTAAGCATGAGGCGTGTTGGCTAAGCAATTTGTGTAGGAGTCTACATTGAAGGAAGATGTCGATGCGTTGTGTGTCATGTGGCATCGTGAAGACAAGTTTCTCAAAGCATGTTAAAGAGGAGATTATGCATTGTAGGTCACGTCTCACCATTTGGAGTCACTTAGTGCTCCAGGAAAGAGGGTAGAGCTATGAGAATTGAAGAGTTCTCTGGTGTGATTTTTGTTGCATTTTTATTTAACATTGAAGGAACTATTACATGTGAGAGACACACTCAATACTGAGGAAATTCATAGCGCATACCTTTGTGTGTAATTAGCATGCATTGAGTGATCACAAAAATGTATATCTTCCCCAAATCAATCGTGGAATGAAGCCACATGTGTTTTCTACACAAAAATGTTAGGAGGATTTTGAAACCAAATCACTTCAAACATTGATGATGAATCTGATCCATGGAAATTTGTTAACATTAGTCTAAAGATAAGAATTTCCTAAAAGTGAAAATTAAAGTTTCAATCAAATTTGTCGATCTGTTGTAAAATCTCCATCAATCATATTTTTGTGTTTTTGGGAAGAAATGATTCAATGGCTTGAAAACCTTGTCCATTAATCCTCAATGGGATTTACCTAAAATCATCTCAATAATCAAGATGCAACACCAAACTCCTCATAAAATATCCATCTAAATCCTTTTAATCATATTGCGTTTATATATTTCCTTGATTGCAAGAAATATCATTTCCTCGAGAGTTGCTCTGCCTTCTCGCATTTCTAGATAAATTTTCCAAGCTACATTTCATCTGTTCTGCACTTCTATCTAATAACCCTTTTGGTAGAGCATCAATCCTAAAACCCATCATTCCCATAAGATTTGTATTGATTTATTTTGATGTGGAACATGAAATCTTTGACTATCGATCTCAATATAGTCAAAGTTGATAGTAAGATCAAGTATATGACTTCAACCTCGTTATTGTTTCGAGCGTGGAGAATAAATTGTGTTTTTATGACTCATGCAAGGTCTTAAAAAGCACTCGTATTTAGAGGTATGGAAGAAGGAGGTTGGAATTGATCATGTACAACTTATACACTTGAAGTTGTATCTTTGAGTGTCTTGGAATCGTATTCATCATTTGAAGTTGTGTTGTTGAATGGATTAGAAATGTGACTCTTATACTACAGCTCATTAGGTTGTAACTATGATTCAAGTTGGATAAAATCACAGTTCTCATGTGTATAATGTAGATACCTTTTGATATCAGCAAGAATGACTTTACTAATTTTCACTGTGTCCTGAATGGTGGATAGTATTAGATTGTTCATAAACTATAGAAATTGAATACTTTGCTCCATTTGAACTCGCTCCCTTGAAATTTAAGATGGATTTAGATTTGTTATTAATATCACTACATCATATTATGTGCAATGAAACAACACATTACCAAATGAAGCTCCCTTAATAGGTTAATAGGTGAGGCCAACTATGAAAATAAGCTTATGTTTACATTCGTCTCTATCTATATATAATGTTTGGTTTGAAACCTGATGGATCTCCAATATGCATTGGTACCTATTTCATGTATCATTTTAAAATAACAACCAAAATGATAGTTTAAAAATAGCATCACATGAGCTTGTCATGGAGTAAGCGGAAGAATTTTGCGCTTCATTATTCCATGGCCTCCTCTTTTGTCCATTATCCAAGAGGTTAGCTCAATTTGTTTCACTAAGCAAAAGCATGGCCTTATTCTCTCTTCACGCAATAGAGAGAATGGTTGGAGCGGCTTATTAGGCACAAATTTCTTGGTGGATATTGGTAAAACCTATCTCAAACTTTGGTTAAGATTTGCAAAAGACAATTAGCCTTTTCAGGGAATAAGATAATCATAAAATAAAGGGAAACAATAATTTTGTCTTTAATTCTTAACTTTGATTAAGATTTGTATAGTTAAGATTTGTAAATGACAATTAGTCTTTTCAGGGAGTAAGATACTCATAAAAGAAAGGGCACTAATAGAACAATAATTTTGTCTTTAATTTTTTAACTTCATAAAAGGTTAATAAATATGAGTTTTCTAAATGTTAATAACTATGAATTTTTTGTTCGATGAAAATTATAAAAAAAACATGTAGTGATTTATAGAAGAAAGTGTGGAGCGACATATTTCAAATATGTGGTGAAAGTTGAAGTTTGCATATTAATTTGTTTTGGGACTTTGGCATGGTTAAAGTATAATTAATCTATTTGTCCAAATTGAAAAAAATGTTATTTTAAAATAAATACCTTATTGTGTGATTGGATTTTTTTATGCATGCAAAGAGTCATTGAAATTATCTATCCTAATCAAAATGAATCAATAAAGGGAAGAAAACACACGATAAATTTAAAACTAAAATCTAAACCTAGCATACATGTTTAACAGAATTAAATGCCATGTATAAGAGAATCAACACTTTATAACAAAATCCACACACTTGATCCTTGATAAGTTAGTGTCTTAGCAGGTAGCCTAGATGACAATTAAATCATTTTTGGTATCTTAGTAGGTAGCCTAGATGGTACATATATACCTTGGAAGTGGCCTATATGGTATCTTGATCTTTGAGCATTGTATATGTTGAATGTGTTACTCTTCGTAGAACATTTCAACTTGATGGCATCTTTGTAATATGTGTTTGACTATGAAGATCTCCCTAGTTAAGAGGGAGTGTTCCAAAATGTAACTACGTTTCGCCCTCATAATTAAATTTTTGTATATTATAAAAATAAAATAAAAATATAATCTTGAAAGCATGGGTTTCATGCTCTATTTTATCTTGTCAATTAGGTCTAGCATGTTCTTCATGCTCTAGGATTTATTGAGTCAATATAATACTTGTCATAAATGTACAACACTTATGGGCACATTGTAACAAGAAGCAAACATTTCTTTTGTTTTTAAAGTTTCATTTATTGACTCCCAACACCAAGTCAACCCTCCCAATGAAGTTAGTGAAGTCATCCTAGAAGAAGTTCATTTGATCATAGAAGATGACTATATATTGGAGAAGAATTAAACCTATTCGAACATCTACTCATCCAAGTTTGATCTGCACATCGAAAGGAAGAGAATCAAGAGTGAATATAAGGATATAGAACAAGAATCGAAGAGAGAAATAAGAAACCAAAATTCTAACCTAATCAAGCTCACACCTATGAAATGTTCTTCGGATTTGTGCAAATTGCAAGGCTGAAAATTGTAGGCCGAATTTCATACTTGAGGCAAGAAGTAAAAATCTTTTTCAAGTTACAAAAATATTCTTTGAATGTTGTTGACTTTGATTCTTTAAAGGAATTCATTGACTCATCAAATGGAAAGGCTTTGACTCTTTAGAAATGGAACATTTTAACTCTTTGAAGGAAGATTTTTTGACTCTTCAAGGAAGCATCATTGAAGGAAGAAATTTTGACTCTTCAAGGAAGCATCATTGAAGGAAGACTTTTTGACTCTTCAAGGAAGCATCTTTGAAAGAATAATTTGACTCTATAAAGAAGAAGACTTTATCTCCTTGATTAAAGATATTGGACAAAGAAATTTTACTCCTTTGAAGGAATACATTTTGGAGAGATGACTTGGTGTGTGGTGGAAGTCCTTGTTAAATATTGGTTTTCTCATTTTTATTTGGTTCTACAATAAAAGAAGAGTTTTATTGAAATTCCCATAGAAGATGTTTTTTTCCTTGGCTGAGAGCCTACATATAGTGTTCTATTTCTCTTGTGAACTTCATGTTATTGTTTATTTGATATTTTCTTGATGAAGAGAAGATAAAATATAAAAACATAAACTTAAAGTTATCACAATCCATTATAAAAAAAAATATTTTCCTACCTTTTGATTTTCCAACAAGAATATGATGTGTTAAGACAAGGAATGGGAGTGGTATTGACACAAAAATGTCTACCATTAGCTTTTGAAAGAAAATATTTGAAGGGAAAGGATTTGGTGAAATAAATGTTGGGAACAAAATTTGCTTACATTTTCCCTACATTTCCACTCATCTTTTCATCCTTTTTTCACTCATTAACATGTATCTACTATGGTAAACCTATGAGGTAACCCTCCTTTATCTGTCTCTTGGAATATTTAATTAATGAAGTAAATTCATGAGGGTTTTGCCTATGTGAACCACTAAAGCTTGTTATGTCAATAGATTTCAAAGAACAGGTGTTGGTCTCTTGGCATATGGTGATAGTTCTGCGATTCACAACAGCTGTTCAGTAGCGCTGTAATAGCATAACAAACTTGAAACTATTTCCAATCCATTTTGGATCATTTCTATTCTTTCTCTCTCGGCACTAGTGCTTTGGAGAATTTGGTATCTACAGAGAAATACTAATTCCCTAGATAAGTAGTCATTGATGAACGCCTAATTGGGTAACTTATTGGGCTCATTTTGCCTAATTGTCCTTGTTCAATCCTCAATTTTTCATAGATTATGCATGTTTTTTTAGTATTTTTATGTTATTTGAACGAATAAGGGTAGTCACTCTGCCAGGGGGGGCTAATACGTGGTTATTTCAGGTTATTTGGACAAATTTTGGAGCAAAACCAAGCAATTATGGGCCAGGTGACAGCCAAGCTTGAGGTGAGGATTCATATGGGGGTTGTCTCTGGCATTAAATGGCCCTTCCTCGAAATCTCCCCCCTCAACTCCGAGCTCAACAGGCCACCAAAATCAATCCTAAAGGCAGCCAAGCAGCTTTGGGGAGAGTGACTGTTTACTAGCAGTTGGAACAGGTGAGTCCCTTGAATTTAGGAGGGCTGCTACGCCCCTCGTAGTGTATAAATAGGAAGGCCTTAGCCTTCGTAGTTTACTTTTGGAACTGTTGTATTTTTGCACTATAGTGTTGTCATTTTCTCAGCTTGTTTTCTTGTAGCTACTGCTGTACAACTTTCTTGTGATGATTATTTTTGGATAATGAAAAGCAGTTCTATCTGGCATCAGCTCTAAGTTCTTTATAGGAGCCTGTAGCTCTTGGGGTTGGGCCCAACCTAAGAGCCAAGGCCTCCTTTATGTATTGTTATTTGTTTTCTACGTCTCTGCAAAATAATTTCAGTTAAGTAGAATAACATCTTGCTGGTTACATAGGTCATGGTTAATGATTAGATAGGCTTTTCATGTTCATCAGGGAGCTGCTAGGATAATAACAGGGGAGATCTTCCAAAAACGGTCATCAAGCACCTCTGGTTTCACCTCTCCCTCAGTGGGATCAAGGTGACCCTGCTGTCACCAAACACTATCTTTGCTTCCCCATGCAGCCATTAGTGTTTTATTTTTGTTTGCAGAAGTTGGTTACATGTTAAGATCCTTGATTGCTTCGTTGCATAGTGGTTATACGTGGTTTCATTGCAAGTAAAATTCGGTTCAATCTCTTTACTGTTAGCTAGATCAGATTAGGTTAGCATAACTAGATCTTTGATTTCTTTCAAGTCTTTGTTAGTTCAGTTGGAAAAACAAATTGTAGAGCACCCGTACCATTTCTCTATCTGCCCGTAATCCATCAAACCCATCTACTCCATCCCTTAACATGGATTCTTGCCTCACATTTTCCATTTCCCACTTTGCCCTAATTCCCCATATCCTTGTGCCACATTGCTCCACTACCTCTTGGACAAGTCCCACCATCCTTGCCACTCCTCATCTCCATTCCCCAAGGCCTGGAACTCTTCACACACCTAGATCACCTCCATACCCACTCATTCATCTTTCTTCCTCCATCCATCCTCCAAAATCCCATTTCTGAACATCCTGTAGAAAATTATAAACATCCTGTAGAAATTCCAGAACATCCTGTAGAACCCCTACAGACTTCCTATTGAAGCTCACGAATGAGGTTTCTTGATATCCAAACTCTGTGGAACTCTCTAGAAGGGTGTTAGGGACCCCTTAGGCCCTCTCTGAACCTTCCCGACCTCTTCCAAGCATTTCCTCTCGCCAATCCACCTCTGCACAATCAAGAACAGTTAAATCACATGCATGTTAATTCTGACAACTTATTCAAAAATACAAAAAGATGGTTCTTTCATATTTTGCTGTAGACATAGCTTAGATACATGTATTTCATATTCTTAGAAGTCAATGGCATCTCTCCCAGTAGCTTGCATCCTCTTTCTTGCATCCGTAGAGCTAGGTGGTAAAATTAGGGTTTGCGTTTACTTTCAGCTTTTCAGTTTCTTTCTGCAAATAGAATAGCTTCCTTCGAGTTAGATTCCATCCAGCAGTTAAAAAAATTCTTCTCAGAGCTCATAGAAGTTGGCTTGAGTCCCTAGCAGACTTGTGCCAGCTGACCAAGTGACAGCTGCGACAAGAGCTAGTACTTGTGCATACAGCACCGTCGCTTCCAAGTTTTATTTTGAACTACCGGGTTGATAAAAGTAAATAAGGGAGTCCCAAGAGTTGCAGCATTGTTGCTGCAATATTGGAGCCCACCAATCATATCTATAAAAATAGTTTAAAGTATTTTAGACTTTTCCTATAAGCAATAGATAAGATGAGAAGATGAGAAAACCTACTTGTAGTTCCTCTTTCCTCTCGTCTCCTTTGTAATGATCATGTCGCTACTTCCCATACTTAATACACTTGAGAAGTACCTGTAAACAAAAACATAAAACAAAGAATCGATCAAAGAAAAATATCTATTGAATATAAGTGAATGGAATTAGATACATTTCACACATATAAGCATTATAAGACAATACAAACATATGGGAGAAAGGTTCAAATACTTTATTGAATTGAAGAAGGAATTACAACCATTGTGTTTGATTCAAAGTGATTCCTCCAGCTTGGATCCCATCCACATCACATCAAAAGCATGACAAACTTGTAGCATTACAATACTTGTTTCAGAGCCAATTATCATAGCAACATTATCTCCTTACAATTCAACATAATCCAACCCATGATCACTTAGATGAGTGGTCAATTTATAGGAAGATGAAGGAGGTTTTGTCATAAATGATGGTATTGAATAGCCTTCCATTCTTAGAATTAGTTCCATGGAGGAAGGGATGAGAGGATAGGATGCACCTTAACTCATTCCTCATCCATTTTTGAGATCATAGGAGTTGATAAGTGAGGTAACCTTCTAGAGGACTAAAAAAGATAAGAATATTCGGCAAACCCTATGTGAATTTCGCTCACTCTCAACCAACGTAGTTGAAAGGAAGCCTAAGTGCTCTACAGCACACCTTGGCGTGGACTTAACTGCTTTGCAGCGCACCCTTGCATGGGACTACCTGCGCTGGTCCCTCTAGGAGCTATTTCTGGATGTCTTCATGTCATGAAAATGTATGGGAAGGAGGCATTCAAAGGGGTGACTTGTTTAGGGCATATAGCAAATGAAATTAGGGTTTGATGAGCCCAAATGGATATGTAATAGTTTCCCCCTAAGGCATGAAGTCTAAGAAATGCCAATGTAGAATGAAATGCTTTACGATGTGATGAGGAGGTATCGAAGTGAAAGGTGACCTACATCAATTACAATACATATATAATGATTTTTTATTTTACATGAATTGTTGAGGGAAGGCATACCCATGTTCAACTTATAAACTTTCATTACATGTACATAAATAATCATCTACAGATATAGACCCATGATCAGAATGACTGTCACTGTAAAGCCATTGTACATATGATTTAGTACTCCTGAAATCGCAGCCTGGATGGATGAAACTAGATACGGGGTCTTCTGTATCATTCAATAATTCACTCAAGTACGAGCCTAACCATATGAATATGTGATCTAAAGTCAAACATGGGAAGACGCCATTTGATTACCAGTCGATGATGTAAGTTGTTAACAAATGCGAGAGAAATGAGCGATAATGATAATGATCCTCAAGGTACTGTAGTACATTCTGCATGGTGTGAATGGATGATTTGATTTCAAATAACATACAAAGTCTTTTGTTCGAAGGTTATTGATGTCAACATATCACCGGAAGTGAGAAACCTGCCATTGAAGAATGAAAGCCTCAAGGTACTGGAACAGTGTTTCTAAGTCAACTTGTTGGATAATGTACTGATGTCGACAAGAAACAACTTGTTGAAGGAGGGCCTTGATGTATCCCACATCAACAACACGAAACGGCTGTAATTATTTTGGAGATGGAATTTGAGTGATGACACAAGGTTCAGGAATGGCAGTCATGAAAATTAAGGTTTATGGTACTGTAAAGGATGACTTCTCTTGAACCTATTAGCGACACTAAATGAATTGACAACATTGACCCAAAATCAATGTAATGGATGGTGTGATAGACCATAGGTATGATAACCATCAAGCAGATAACCCAAACCAAATAGTCTGAATGAATTGGTAGCATTGACCCAAAACCATAAGTGATGGATGGTGTGATAGACCATAACTATGATAACTATCAAGTAGATAACCCAACCCAAATAGTCACGGAGATGAAGTGAAAGTGTCATGTTCAAGAGCAACCTGCAACCATAAATTGGATTACCCATTTTTCCCATTTTCCCCAGTCATTAATGACCAATACCTCTTTATTTTTATCAATCCTGAGGAGGATAACATATGCTTGTTGTATAATTCCACCCTTCGGGTGAATCCATCACTATGTGATGTTTTAACGAGTCTAGCCAAGGTGAAACTAGGTCTTGTCTAGATGGACAAATTTGTCAATATTTGATGTTTTAACAAGTTTAACGAAAAAGATAAATCGGTCATTTTCATGTTTAGAGAGTTTGAAAAGGGACAAAAATAAAAAATCCACAACTTCTTTTTCGTAAATTAATCTCTCAAGCCTAAAAAAGCGTAAAATAGTACAAGAGAGATGTCGTTTCCAATCTGTTTACAAGCTGGAAAGGACAAAGGCTTAGCAATATTTTCATGTTTAGAGAGTTTGAAAATAGCTTAAGGAGGAATCCATTTTGAGGAATGAGTAGTTTCTACGATAGCAACTGGTTCTGGTGATGTTGGAACTTCTCAAAACATGTTGATTTATGTAAAGAGGTTGGCCAAGAAGACAATTGGCCAAGAATATAGTGACGATGGAAGGAGAAAAACCAAGGCTTATCTGGTGAAAGAGGTTGATATAATGGCAATCATGAGGGTTAAAATGGAAATGGGTTTATTTTTAGACAAGCTTGAACCATAGGTAACTATGCTTGAATTCAGTTTCATGTTTACACAAGCTTGAAACGAAAACTATTCTTCGATTCAGTTTCATTTCTACGCAAGCTTGAAATGAAAAACTATGCTTGGATTTAGTTTCATTTTTACACAAGGTTGAAATGAAAAACTATGCTTGGAACTAGTTTCATTCTTACACAAGCTTCAAATGAGGAAAATCTTTGCTCGGAACTAGTTTCATTTTTACACAAGCTTGAAACAAGGAAAAACTATGCTTGAAATTGGTTTATATGCCCCAATAGGATGAAAGTGAGAATATCCTATAACTAGATGGAAGTCACTGCAATGAAGCAGGATGGTTATCCAACACTTTTTTGGCTTCGTCTAGATAGGGACAAAGGTGAATGTGGTGATTCCCTTCACATAACCTATAGGGAAACTTAACTTTACCACTAGATGCATGCCCCCCAAGCTTCATTACATTCACCTAAGTAGACTACTTGTGGCTATCAGGTGGATGGAATGAAGGTTATTTTATGAGATCAAGTGAAAGACTGGACTGGTATTTTATGAGATCCAATGAAAGACTTGACTTGGAACTTGGGACCTTGTTTCATTTTTTAATGAGCTTGACACAACGCAAGGAACTCTGGTCAGATTCCTTGTTTAATTTTTTAATGAGGTTGACACAAGTCCAGGAACTATCCTCATACTCGTCATTTCATTTTTTAATGAGGTTGACACAAGACTAGGAACTATCCTCATATTCCTTGTTTCATTTTTTAACGTGGTTGACACAAGAACAGGAACTATCCTCATACCCTTTGTTTCACGACCCATGATAGGAGGTCATGAATTCAAAGAGGTTCTCATCTGATGGGAGAACAATGCTCTGGAAAGAGAGATCTGGTTCCAATGCCCCCAGTACATAACGGACAACATCATTAAATTGATTGTCAGTTTATCTAGGTATGGAATGGGTTGCCACATAATTAACCCGTGGCACAGATGATACCATTGGTACAAAAGGACCATTTAGGGAAAATGGTTGACTCGAAGCCATATTTGGACCAGGAAATGAAAGCTAGTCAGAAGTGACAATTTTTCCTTCATGCAGGAAACAAATCACTTGAAAGAGTGTTGAAACAATATCTCACATGTCATAAACATAGTCGTGCCCAAGAACTAAATTGTAATCTAAAGGGCTTGGGACTACCATCACATTCAGATAAATGACTTTTCCTCCCAAAGTAATAGGCAACTGAGGAAGGATCCCTAATGGTTGACTGGTTCCTCTGTTAAAAGCCAACAGATTCTGGATAACTAGCACAAGTGGCGGTGAACCAAATGCTTGCCAGGTAGTAGAGGAAAGGATACTCACAGGTGCACCTTCATCTATAATAGTTCCAACTATAATCATATTACAAACCTGTACTATGACCTAGGAAGACACATAAGAAGGAAGACGAAATCCTAACATTTGATTCCAATCAAAGGAAGTGACTAGACTACTTGGAGGGGGTACCGTAAGAATGGGAGAATTAACCCCTTCAGTTACGAGAGTGAGAGGATTTTCCTGCTATCTTGATGGAACAGGAGGACTACCCCCAAGCTCATTAGAATTTGAAGAAACAAAAATAACCTGAGTGGGATCATATTCACTCTCTTCGGAAAAGCTACAATTAGCTGAAGGTGAAATTGGGTCAACTATTTCCTCAACCTATTGATTTGGGTCAAGTATAGACTCATAAGATTCACTTTCAGAGAGAGTGGGTTTGATCGATGGTTGATTTGAGTCAGTATATTCATCAACTAGTGAAGGATTAAGGGAGAGTCTCCTCTAACTAGATGGAAGTCACTGTGGTGAAGCAAGATATTTATCCAACACATTTTTGGCTTCATCTAGATAGGGACAAAGGTGAATGGGGTGATTCCCTTCACATAACCTACAGGGAAACTTAACTTTACCCTTATTTCCATGAACTTTACTACCACTAGTGGATGGTGTGTCACCAGCATGATCTCGACAAGTTGATGACATAAGATGATGTGAACGAGAAGACCATTCTTATAAGATCTGGGGAATATCAAGACAATTTCGAAGAATATAGTCTCCTGCACAAATTTTGCATAGATATCAAACTTTTTGAGGCTTCATGGAGGGTTTCTTATCAGATGTTTCATTCAAATCAATGGTTGCTTGGTTACCCCTCTACTAAATTTGATTCTTCTTCTTCTTCTTCCCTTTCTTATTTTTCATATCCATTTGGTTACTAGTACCAATACTTTCACCAGGCGAATAGGAAGAAGGGGAGGAAGAAACAATCAAGGAAGAAGACAAAGGGTCAACTTTAGGATCAACTGGAGGTTGATTTTTTCCAGTTGGAGGAGTACTCAATTGCGGAGAAATAACAACATTTTGAATTAAGGAGGTTGAAAACAACCATAATGGAAAACCGATGGTAAATCTTGAAAGGGAAAATGTAGCCATATATGGAGCACCAACATTTCCAAAATGAGGAAAAGGACTAGGATTCCCATCAAAAGGAATTCCTTGATCAGTGCACTCCAGATTTTTCACCATATGTTTCAACTGAATATCACCTAAGGAGTGAGCGTGGAGGATGTTATCCATGGTAAATTAATTTTATTTTAATCAAAGTAACATAAGAAAACAAAAGAGGGATAATATAGGAAAAATGTTTACCAAGCAACTGTGAACTACAGAATACGTCCTGACGAACCAGGAAGTACGGGTAGGTAATCTCCCGGAATGTTGTGTTCGGTGTATCACAGTGTACAAGGCAACTGACTAGGTTACCTAAGGATGGATAGAAACCCAGTGTTGTCCTACCATATATACTCGAAAGTACATGGACGCCCAATCTGTATAAGCATTGTCTAATGAAAAATCGCACAGTGAGAGCATTCCCATATACTTTATGTATCGTAACACTGCCCTATATACCTGAAGGTATGTGGATGAGCTACAATATACTCATGTGCGTGGTACGAGCTATCACACTTGGGATGTATTGCAGACAAGTTAGTAATAACTGCTTTGTTTTACAATGTCGGAACACGTCTCTAGCCTAGACTTGTAAATATTTTTCGTTAGGTGAAAATGCTCCATTAGGTAAATTCAGATAAATTTTAAGTTGATCATCTTTAGAATTTTCGTTTCAAGGTTCGGCATGTGATATATTTTTTCAATTCCTAAAATGAAACTAATATGATAAGCATTCTTCCCATTCAATTTAGCAATGAAAATCCTTAGCTAGTAG
>APFE031176105.1:5074-35914 GCA_000404065.3 Pinus taeda
ATATGGTCCGTAGAATTTTGGAGATAGTTTCTGAAAACCCTTGTCTTTGAGTGATGTTTGCTTATAGGGTTTCAGCCTCAAGAATACCTGATCCCCTTCCTGAAATTGGCGCTCTGAGCGACGCTGATCTACCTGTTGCTTCATGCAGTTTTGAGCTTGATGAAGATTCTCTCTAAGATGGGCGAGCACGGTTGAACGGCTTTCTAGGAGTTGATCCACTGTTTGTACCTTAGAGCATCCTTTGATATAAGAAGTAGCGGAAGGAGGGAGTTGACCATATACTGCTTCATAGGGAGTCATTTTGGTGGTGGCATGATAGTTGGTGTTATACCACCATTCAGCCAGAGGTAACCACTGAACCCATAGATGTTTCTTTTCTGAAGCAAAACATCTAAGGTAGGTTTCCAGACATTTGTTGATGGCTTCAGCTTGACGATCTGTTTGTGGATGATAGGAAGTGCTGATTTTTAGATGGGTGCCTTGTAGCCTGAAGAGTTCCTACCAAAAATTACTAGTGAAGATCGGGTCACAATTGGACACAATAGAAGTGGGCATGCCATGCAATTTGAAGATCTGATCCATGAAAGTTTGAGTGACCAAAGTCGGTGTAAATGGCTGGGGTAGGACGCAAAAATGAGCATACTTCAAAAGTCTGTCCACAACCACCATGATGACTGACTTATTTCCGGACTTTGGAAGACCTGTAATGAAATCCATAGAAACCTCCATCCATATTGATGCCAGGATGGGCAATGGTTGTAATGTGCCTGGTGCTTTGACGGTCTCCCCTTTGTGGCATTGACATACATCGCATTCTACTACAAAAGTAAGGATTTCCTTTTTCATGCCTGTCCAAAAAAATGATCTTCTGGTGCGAGCATATGTCTTCTGAAAGCCTGAATGTCCTGCAAGGGGGGATGAGTGAAATTCTGCCAAAATGCGACTTTTGAGGCTGGATGTTGGTGATATTACAACTCTATCCCTGTAGCGAAGAATATCATTCTGCCACGAGTAGCCCTTGGTGGGATTTGGATCCACGTGAAATTGAGAAATGAGTTGAGAGAGACCAGGATGTGAAAACCATTCCCTGCGAGCCTCTTCAATCCATTCTGGAATGGGAAGGGAAATTTCTAGCAGGGTGCTGTCTTCCTCAAATTGGCGAGATAATGCATTTGCTACCCTATTTTCTTGCCCTTTTTTGTAAATGATCTCATAATCATATCCCAGCATTTTGGCGAGCCATTTATTTTGTTGTGGGGAGGAGAGGCATTGCTCCAAAAAATATTTAAGACTGTGATGGTCTGTGCGGATTTGGAAACGTCGCCCCAGTAAGTAAGATCGCCAGGTCTCTACTGCATGTAAGATGGCCATCATTTCCTTCTCATAGGTAGATTGACCCAGATTCTTCCCACTTAGTTGTTGACTTTTGAAGGCCAAAGGTCAACCTTCCTGCATTAAAACTGCCCCAATACCTGTACCTGAAGCATCACATTCAATGACAAAAGATTTGGTGAAATCCGGTAGTGCTAAGACTGGAGTGGAACACATGGCCTTTTTGAGAGCTGTAAATGCCTGTTGTGCATCCTCATTCCAGAAGAATGAATTTTTTTTCAGGAGTTGTGTGAGGGGCTTCGCTATGCGCCCATAATTACAGACGAATTTGTGATAATAGCCTATGAGACCCAAAAATCCTCTCAGGCTCTTCAAAGTCCTTGGTTGAAGCCAATCCTGCATTTCCTAGATCTTTTTGGGGTCCACCTTGACACCTGCACGCCCCACAATGTGGCCCAAATACTCAACTTCTTCCATGCCAAATGAACACTTGGACATCTTAACAAATAATTGATGCTTGCGGAGAGTTGCAAAAGTAGATCTACATGTGAAGATGTGCGGCCCAAGTGCAACTATAGATGAGGATGTCATCGAAGAAGACAAGAATGATTTTCTGAGATATGTTTGAGAAGATGGTTCTAAGGCTCTGAAGTTAGATGGGGCATTACAAAGACGATGCATGACCAAGAACTCATATTGCCTTCATGAGTTCGGAAGTGGTTTTTGGTAATGTCGACTTCCTTCATGCGAATTGGTGGTAGCTTGAGCGAAGATCCAGCTTAGTGAAGAATTGAGCCCCATTGAGTTCATCGAGCAAATCATCAACCACCGGGATGGGAAATTTATCTTTTACTGTCAATTATTGAGGGCCCTGAAGTTTGGACACATCTGCCATTCCCCATCTTTCTTGAGTACCATGACCACCGGTGATGAATAAGGACTAATGCTGGGACGTATGACTCCTGCTTCCAAAAGTTCCTTGATTATTTTTTATATTTCATTCTTTTGGGTGAACGAATATCTGTAGCGGTACACATTTGGGGGTTGGGCCCCAAGAACCAAAGTGATTCTATGATCATATTCCCCTCTTGAGGATGGAAGCTCATGAGGCTTGTCAAAGACCGGCAGATGGTTATTTAAAATATGTTGTATCTCTGGGTGAATCGGCAGAGACTTAGTTTCGACTCCCTAGATGGCATTAAATTGAGCTATAACTCCATGATGTCCCTTTTTTAGCAATTTTTCCATCCTATGCGAGCTGATGATAGAGGGGGCTCCCGCCTGGAGTCCACGGAGGGTATGTGTGGAGTTGTTCTGCTTAAAACTCATATATAACTCCTGGAAATCCATTGTGATTGGCCCGAGAGTGCGAAGCCATTCAGCCCCTATGACAATGTCGCACCCACCCATGTGTATTGCAAACATGTGGGTCTTCAACTGATAATCCCCCATTTGAAGTTTCACATTTTCACAGCGGCCTTCACATTTCATTGTGCCCCCATCTGCGATTTGGACTTGGAAGTTAGAAACTTCTCGTACAAAACAATGCACTGCTTCTGCGACTTTTTGATGGATGAAATTATGTGTACTTCCGCTATCAATCAGGACTACTACTGGGCGATGTTTAATAAAACCTCTGATTTTGAGAGTTTGAGGTGAAGAAATCCCTGCTAGAGCATGCAGTGAAATAACTGGTTCGTCAGGGACATTGTCCTTTTGGTTATCTTCTTCTACCGCCTCAGGTTCCTCAAGTGGTGGATCTTCCTCCGATGAGCTGTAATCAGTGGCATCAATTTGAAAAAAGTTGGGCTCCTTGCATTTGTGACCTGGGGAGTAATTTTCATCATAGTAGTAACATAATCCCTGCTTTCTTCTTTCGGCCATTTCTACTGGTGACACCTTTTGAACCTTAAGTGTTTGAGTGGTGCTGTGAGCCTGTGATGTGCAACCCTTGGCGATGAAATTTGGGTGGGTGGTCAGGGCTGCTAACGCACATTCCACGTCATGAGCTACCTTGCAAGCCTCAAGCCATGTGGGAGGTTGGTGCAGTTGGACGTGGGCTTTTATTGCCTCTTTAAGCCCGCTGATAAAACATTCCGTGTAGAACACATCTGAGAGACCCCTAGTGCGGAAGGCTAAGGCTTCAAAGGCTGTAATATATTCATCCACTATGCCCATCTGTCAGAGCTTAGTAAGACGACCCAAAAAAGTAGAGTCTTGGTCAAAGCAGTCTGTAAGAGATTTTTTGAATTTGTCCCAAGTCCTAAAAGCTGTATTGCAACATTGATGCCATTCCCACCATTGCCACCTTTCATTATCCAAGTACATGCTCCCCACCATGAGCTGAGTCTCATCATCTAGGATGTTATTCAAACTGAAATACTGCTCCATTTGTGCTATCCATGCCGTTGGCTGAGAACCATCAAATTTATGCATATCCAATTTGGGAGGTCTCGGACGAGATTGTTGTTTTTGGGGGCCCCAGAGGCAAGGAGAATGACTAGACTCACCCTCACTGTGTCCATTCCTAATATTCTCTTCCTCATGGGCTACCTCCTTGCCCTTCTGGATTGCGTCCGGGACTAATACTGATAGATTGTCAAGCTGAAATTGCATGGATTTCAAGATTTGTTCAAGTTTTTCCATCCTCTCTTTGGCCATTGCTTGGGCTCTAGTGGCTACCATGCACCGACTTTATGCTTCTTAAAATTTGGGATCGCCAAAAAAAAATTTCACTAAGAATTGAATGGTACCACTGTGCTCAGCTCGTCGTCCTGATTCAGAAAAATCCTAACGGAGTTTTACTCCTTCCTTAGGAATATTGCAGTCGCCGAATCCTCAAAATGTTAATGCTATCAAAATTCCTGCGAAAATCATGCTCTGGTATAGGAACCCCACACAACTACTCAGATCAGGTGGATCTGATAGATCTGAATGGTGGAATAGATTGTTGTTGCGGATCTAATAGATCTAATAGATCGGACTGATGTCTGCTGCTCCTGCACCCTTTTGCATGAGCGGATCTAGCCGAGATGATGCGTGATCCCAAGATAAAGGGAGTTATGGTCTCAATGAGTGTCAGGTGCTACAAATCACAATATACATAAGGGTGTGACAATAGTACTCGGCCCAATGTTTCAAGGCTCTAACTAAGGAGGATCAACCATACCCTTAGCCGTACAACCCGACTACCTTATCGTACGGGCGAGTAATCTCTCCAAGTGTTGTTCTCGGTGTACTGTAGCAGCAAGACGACCGACAGTTTATCTATGGCTAGGTTGCAGAGGAGCTAGGGGACTTCCGATATACCCAGAAGGTACATGGAAGAAAGTCCGTACGCGGTTCTGTCTAATGCGCTACTACTCGAAGGGGTACCCACAGGGGTTACAAGGGAGTCCAACAAGAATGACCACCTCTTGTATTTCCTGTGTGCATGCCTCCCCAAATCTGCAGGTTTATGCGCTCAACAATAGATCCCGTGGTTTAAAGATGCCGGAACACGTCTCTAGCCAAAAAAAAAAAAATTGCTGAGAAATGGAGATCCCACCGTCCCTGGAAAGAGCTCTGATACCACTTGTTATGCTTTTAACCTGCAAAAGATACCCAAATACAGAATATGCGAGGAAAAATACCCAAAACATAGAATAGTGAGAGTCAACAGCAAATAATTTATTATTCAGAAGTAATGTTCACTGGCCTCTGCGAGGGGGCAACCTCCAATAGAGCAGAGCTCGATTCAAAAATAAGACACACGATGCTCCTCGTAGGGAGTCTCTATCCTTTATATATGACTCATACATGTAATACCATGGATCAATACCATGGGTTTTATTAATACCATCTACCTAATACTAGGCCCATTTGCAACTAACTGTGGTCCCATAATAAATAACAGGTTAACCACTTACAATTATTAATATGGGATTTATTGACTCTTTATTATGACGTGATCCCACTACATAAATAAGGGGGTTAGGGTGGGACCCTAACAGTCCTCGCTAAGAGGGAGTGTTGATTTTGGGTAGCATCGGATGTGATCTAGCCACGAAATTTGGTGGAGAGGTTGGGGCTCATGAGATATCCAATACCCGGAAAGGGTTTGGGCAGTTTCTAAACAAATCAAGATATATTAAATTAATTAATATTTTTAATGGAGTCCCTAAGTCTAAACTTAGGGAAAATAAAATATTAATGTGTATTAATACGAATCTGTGTTATAATGGTCCAAAAGACATGGATCAAGCCAGATCTAATATTATCCATTGATTAGGGACTTAATCTCAACTGTTGAGATGTCAATAGGAAAAGTATCAGAGGAGGCTTGAGGGGCACTTGGAGGACACATTGAGGGAGACCATTCACTTCAATTTATGGAGCGAGGTTTGCTAAGAAATTGAACCAGTGGTTTGGAGAGCAGTGAGGAGGTAGCAAGTATGGAACAGAGAGATGGGAGATCAGCACAGAGGTAGAAGAGGCAGACGCAAAGCCAGAGGAAGCCACACAGAGGCAACAGAGACTGCGTAGAGTGAGAAGGGCCTGCGTCGTCCACGCAGAGGCTACAGGTGTGATGCAGAAGGCCGGAGAGGCTGCACAGAGCCTCAGTAGGCTGACATAGAGGGTTTCAGGCTAACGCAGAGGGTTTCTGGCTGATGCAGAGGTCAGTGAGGCCTATGATGGATTTTGAAGGACTGCTAAAAATTTGTTTATCTGTGGGTAAGCCAATTTGGCACCCTGTTGTACTAGGAAATTGTTGAATACTAAAACCCTCCCTTGCTGCACCGGTTTTCCCCACATTGGATTTTTCCAGGTGATCCAGGTGGATATTGGTGGCCACCCGCTAATTCCACTTGGATCCCCTCTAGTGCTTCGTGCAGTTTTTTTCAGTTACCTTAATTATAGCACAATTTACTATTTTTAGCAGTTTTTCAGGTCCTAAACTTCCGGAGCCGTTTTGAGGCCCTAAACGACGTTTTTTGGGAAATCTACCGCTAATGATTGTTTTGTCTAAAACTCATCTTTTCCGTCGTAGTCCTCGGAGAGATCTTTCCAACGGGCTATCATGCGCGTCAAACGGAGATAAGACGACCAATTCGCAACCCCGGGAAGTTGATGTACCAACTTACCCAAAAACGGGGCCCACAAGTTGGCGTTCATTTCTAGGGTTATGTTTTGGAATGTGAAGTGTTTTTTCCTTGTTTTCTCAACATAAATAGGCTTCAGCCTCAATTGTACATAGTTCAGAGGCATGTATCACCACATCTCTTCTCTGAGAATAAGCTACCACGCCCTAGCTGGTTTATTTCCATTTCTGGTTGTAAGCATATTTCAATATTTTCCATTAATGAAATGAAGTATTATTTCCGTTGCATATTTGTGTATATGGTTATCTCTGTATTTTGTTGCGTTCCTGTTTAAATCTGGATCACCAGGGACATTAGTCCAAAATAACGATGTCAATGTGTGCATATGTTTGTTTCTACATGACAGTGTGATACCTGCAACAGTATTTATTTTAATGTTTGTTGAAGTAATTTCATGAATAACTTATGATGAAATAAGTAGGAAAAGTAAATCAGTTGCTGCAGTGATATAATTTTCACACTGATTGACAATTAAATATTAGGAGGTTTAATCGCTAATTAAAACTCTCAGCATGTGTTCATTGTTACCTATGTCCCCTTCGGCTGGTATGTTGGATTATCCTGTAAGCAGTTTGCAGAAACATTTCCCTCTAACAATTTTGGCTAGTTTTATTTCAATATCGTATTCCTGCATATCTGTTACCCAATTTTATCTCTTTTCTCCTAATTCTTTATGCATTAGTAGTTTCCTCGCTATTGGGAATGGGACTATTACTTTCATGTGTGTTTTTAAAAGAAAAGGTATAAAATGCTTTACAGGTTTATATACAACAAATGCCTGTTTTTCTACTTCTGAATAATTCAATTCAGGACGCTGAAAGTTTGAACTGAAAAATGAGATGGGTGCTTCAATTTTCTGATTATTGATTTGTGTCAAAACATTGTCATAAGACGTTGAAGAAGTAAAAGTGTATAAGATGAAATTATCGGAGAAATTCGGAGTATTTAAAGAAGGAGCGGTGATAATTGCTTGTTTGATTAAATCGAATGTTTGCTTTTCATGATGAACCCATTTAAAAACTGCGTATTTCTTAATCATTTGTTGTAACGGCAAAATAGTTTGTGAGAAATCAGGGACAAACCTTTAACAAAATTGATCTATCCAAAAAATGATTGCATGCTTTTTTCGTTATATGGTGGAGAAATTTCTGAAATTTCCTTTATTCTATTAGGACCAATGTAAATTCCTTTTTTTGACACAATGAATCCTAAAAGTTTCCCTTCACTAAGAGAGAAAAAATACTTTTTTCGGATTTAATGAGATCCTATATTTTCTACAACGTTCAAAATATTGTTTTAAGTCCTGCAAATGGTTATTTCTATTCTTTGAATAAACAGTAATTTCATCAAAATAAACAACAACTGTTTTATTTAATAGACCTTTGAAAGCTATATCCATGACTCATTGGAAAGTGGCACCTGCGTTTATTAAACCGAATGGAATTTTTTGGTATGCATAAGTTCCCCATTTGGTTTTGTATGTAGTCTTTAACCTATCATCTGGGTGGACCATGATTTGATTGTATCATGAGAAACCTTTAAGGAAATATATAAGTTCAGAACCAATGACTGATCGTAAAATATGTTCCATAGTGGGTAGAGTGAAATTTTCCTTTTGACTAGCCTTATTAAGATTCCTAAAATCTATAAAAATGCGAATATCACCATTTTTGTTCCTAACATGAACCAAGTTGGAAACCCATATTGAATGCCTAACAGGAAAAATAATTTTATCCTCGAGGAGTTTATTCAATTCTGTTTTGATTTGATTTTCTAAGTTCGGATGAATTTTCCTTAATTTTTGTTGGAGATGTTTATCATTGGATATCATCGTAATTGTATATGGAATGATGGAAGTGTCAAATATTTTGAGATCTTTGTAACTCCAAGAAATGACATCCTTATATTTTTTAAACAAATGAATGAAGGATAATCTTTCTTCAAACGAGAGACTAAGTCCTAAATTGATGTTCTGAGGTTTAAGATCTGTCCCAAGATTTATTAATTCAAATCTCAAAGTTGAACTCTGCAGTTTTGAACTAGTAACTCTTTTAAATTATATAGATCCTTAAGTCTAACTACAGATTTGGGTATGGGATTATCCTCTATTTTCTGTTTTAATTGATTGTCATGTTCATCTTCATCAATTATTTGGTCATCGTATGATTTTTCAGAAGTTAAGAAGCTTGAAATGTCTTCATCATCATTAAATACCTGCCAATTGGTGATATTATCAGGGATATATGGTCTAAAGATTAATTCTACTGAAAAACTATCGGGACTGTAATCTTCGGATCGGATCAGTTTTGATGCAACGTTAGTAAGAAGGTCAACGATGGCATTCTGAATCCTAGGAATAGCAAAAATGTTAAATGCTAAAAAATGTGAAGTGAGAGAATGAACAAAAGACGGATAATGCTTCAAGTGTGTAGAGATACAATGCATCATGTTTCTTACTTGTTTAACTACAATTTCTTAATCTCCATAAACTTGAAGGTATTTAACGTCAAGGCTAATTGCTTTATACATACCTTCGACTAATGCCTCATATTCTGAAATATTATTTGTGCATTCAAATTCCAATCTGCAAGTCAGCATTGTCTTCACACCTTCAGGATTAATTAATATGCAACCTGCTCCTTCACCATCGCTTGATTTTGAGCCATCAAAATACAATGTCCAGAATAAAGAATTAACTAGTGTTTTTTCTAACAAGTTTACATATTTGGAAAATTTTGTCTGTGAAAAATTTTTAATTTGAGAAGTTACATAATTACTCAGAAATGGTGACGTTTGCGCTTTAAAATTCTCAAAAAATGATTCAATTGAGTAGTTTCTAAGAATGTTGTTATTAAATGTTATTGCCTCATTTTCACCTTTGAAATCTGTTACTCAATGCTTCATGTGTTTTTCTCAGTTGATTCTAATTTGATTTGACTTTCCATTGAATGGGATCCATAAGTGAGACCAATCAGTGGCAAAAAAACCATGTAGTTTTTCTGACCAATCTCTACTAAGAAATATGAGCAACAAGTATATTAATTATTTGACAAACTTCAAGATTCGAAGATAATCTAATAAGAACTGAATTAATTTCTCCTATGAATTTGACTTTTGTCCTATCGAGTTGCACAATGTGAAATGTAGTTTTATGGGGTGATATGTTTAATTTCAGACAAATTGAATATGGCATGATATTCGAAGAAGCCATTGAATCTACCAAGTAGTTATCTACATTTTTATTAAATATTTCAAAAGTCAAAAGAAAAGGAAGAGTATGTGAGTTAGATTTGTCACCTACTAGAATAGCATCTGAGGAATCAAATAATGGATGACCAGGACTCACCCCCCACCAATATCTATATATGGATCCCTCATCCTAGAGATCCAGAGGTTGGAATTTTGTATTTTGTAAGGAAGTGTTGTTGGTTTATCTGTGAAACATTGTATTGTTGGGTGATCTAGCTTTTCATGAGGTGATGAGGGCTTTCATGTTGGGAGGATGGCGTTGGATCAGACAGCTAGGTTGTAATCCTCTCTTCTACTACTTCTATCAATAAAGCTATTTGATTTTTCCTCCATATGTTTCTATATTTCTGAATCTTGTATTTGTGTATGCATTTGTATGGTTAATGTACATCTGATTCTACATTATTTATGGTTATAGATCTCTATGCTTTGATGGTATTTTGCTGCTTTAACTCTACAGGTGTTATTTGAAGCGGGACAAGTGAGAAAGGAGTGGCCAAAGTTCTATCAAAGGAGAGAGGAAACAAGAAAGGAGCCAAGCGAAATACTGAGGTTGGTACTCTTTGCTTCTCTCTCATCTATCTCTCATAAAGGAAAACACAAGTAACTTTGGTTTGTTTGTTTCTAAGATAGCTACCCGTCTTAGCGGGACTAACAACTCTGAATGGACACTAGTTTTCCCGTAAACAAAATGGCGACTCCGTTGGGGAGCGAATAGTTTGTTTGTTTGTTTGTTACTGTTGTTTTCTTTATAAACTACAGACCAAGCCTGAAGTTAAGCCAGCTAGCCTTCGAATTGGTTTTTCTATGCAAATACAAAGTAGATCAATGCTGCTTCAGTCAATCTCCGGGTTGGTTTATGAACTGAACATCTGACTTCAAAAAATCCTAAGTGCCCTGGTGGTAGCTCAAATAACCACATTAGATCAGCCCCTATACTTTGTGTTTACTGCCTATCAGAAGCTCGGCCTAAATCCCTGAACTTAGCTACAAACTGTGGGTGAAAACCAAGCTCAGTCTCGTCCCTGGTCCATCGCACTGTCTGTAACTATGTAACCTGGATGCATCACACCTCCTATGTGCTGCAAGTGAGATGCATCCCTGTTTCCCTGTGTTACAGGTGTGATGATTGAGTGAGACTGTTTCTGCCTCCAGATTTTGGTTTTTCCTTCATTGTTTTCAGCTTTATTCAGTAGTTTTGTTGTCTATGATCAGTATATCACTGTTGAAACCTTCTTCCTTTACATTATTCAGCCTCCATTGATAAGGAATTTTGAATGTTTTTTATGTGTTTTTCATCATTTACGGTCTTCCTTTGCAAAAAGTAGCTTAATCGAACTGTCGTCTTTTGATTTGAAAGTGTCGCAACTATCATCTTCAGTCAAGAAAAGAGTGTCGTAAAGTCTTCCTCTTTTAAATAGTTGATTACACTTTTGCCATTGTATTTGATTTGAATTGTTAATTCTTTGAAATGTTGAAAACAGTTTTCCATTTGAAAGTGAAAGTGTCGTCTTAGTATTCCTTTCGTTTTGAAAAGAAATTGCTAAAGTGTCACTTTGAAGAAAGGTAGTTCAGATTTGTACTTAGTTTTCTTTTTGTCATTCTCACATTAAGGGAAATGAAAAACAAATACATGCATGTGCATTTGCATTTAGACTGCATGCGGAAATTGATTTAGGAAAAGTGCATTTTAGTGTGTGCTCTCTGCTCTATGTTGAAATAATTTTACTCCTCTTTCCTTACTAGCAAGGATTTTCATTGCTAAAAGAAAATAAACGACTGTTTATCATCTTAGATTGCATATTTAGGAATTGTATATCTACATCACACGGTGAACCTTAAAGGAAAACTTCTTAAGAAAGATCAATTGTAAAATAAATCTCAATGAACATAAAAATGCTTTGGAACCTAACCCACAACATCTAGAAGTCTAGGCTAGAGACGTATTCCGGCGTCGTAAAGCCTGGTAACTATCATTTTCATCGTAGGTTGGGTGATTCCTTCTCTTTGATACGACAAGTGCTAGTATGGACTTGTGCTCCCACGTACCATTGAGTATATATTAGGAGACCATAATAGGCTAATATCCTTTATCCTTAGGAAGCCATGTCTGCCGCCCTATCGATCGCAATGCACTGAACACAGCAATCAGGAAGATTGATTGCCGTATGTAAAAGTATATTGCAGTTTTGCAATTGGTTTGGTAATCCCTCTGTCTAGATTTCCTGAGCAGTCACTTTCGTTCCTTTTCAGATTCCTTAAAAGACAAGGTCCATCTGAGCACTTGTCACTTTAGGCTCATTAAAAATCGAAGGCGACTAGATTCATCGTTAGCTTTTTCTCGACTCTTAAAAATTGAAAAAGAAAGTTGTGTCAAAGCATCATAAAATTTATTTTAATCGGAATAACATCATTATTCCCTCATTGGTCTTAGGTTGAGAAAATGGAGTCCACCAATCAAGGATTTCCCCTTGAGGGGGATCCTAGTCCTTTCTCCTCTTAGGGAGATGTTGGTGCTCCACATATGGCTACGTTGTCCCTTCCAGGACTTACAATTGGTCTACCAGTATGGCTATTCTTGACCTCTGTCATTCAAAACACCGTAATTCCTCAGCAATCAAATCAACAACCAAATGATACTGAAGTTGCTCCCCCACTTTCCACTTCATTTTTTTCTCCCTCTCCTTCTTCCTCTTCGCTTGGTGAAACTAGTAACAGTAAAAACCAAGTAACTGAGAAGAAGAAGAAAGGGAAGGAGAAGAAGAAGAAGAAGCCAATGGAGAAAGGGGGCAACCATGGATCGGCTGGCAAATATTGACACACTGCACCATCCAAACCTAAATCTCCATGTGTCATTTGCAAAGGAGACCACTATCATCGATATTTCCCTGCATCCCATGGATCTTGAGGGACTGGTCTCCCCGCTTGCACAATCTGGTTTCTTCAACCTCTGACGATCATGTTAAGAGTACACTATTAACTAGTGAAAATGAAGTCAATGGACAGAAAGGAAGATATAATTTTCTTTGTAGGTTGTGTGAAGGTGATCATGCCCTCCACCATTGTCCTTTCCTGGACGAAGCTAAAAGAGTCTTGGATAACCGTCCTGCTTCATTGCAGCGACTTCCTCCTGGATACAAGAAACTCTTTCCAAGTCCATCGCTAGTTGAAAATCTGACTGACACACCTCTGTTGTCGGTTGAAGCATCTATCATTGAAGATAAACCCTCTGAGTCCACACCAGACCAAAGTCAATAGGTCGAGACGGCAGTCGACCCAGTCTTGTCTTCAGAAGGTCCATCTTCAAATGATACAATCTCCAAAGAGAACGAGGACGACACCATTCAAATTCTTTTTGTTAAAACATAGTCCAATGAACATGGCGGCAATCTACATGTTCCTTTACCACAGGAAGGAAGTTCATCAGAGATTCATCTGGCCGTTTATTCGGTCCCTCCTCCGAGCAATCTAGTCATTTCCTTTGATTGGAATCTACTAGTGAGACCCCGTCTACCATCTAATGTGCCATTCCAAATCATAGTACAAGCTTACAGAATGATCATGGTTGGCACTATCATAGATGAAGGGGCTTCTGTGAGTATCCTTTCCAAGTTCGCCGTCGCTTCTGCCTGAGATTCAAAATTTGTCAGGCTTCGATAAAGGAACCAATCAACCATTAGGGATCCTTCCAAATTTGCCTATAACTTTGAGAAGGAAAATCATTCATCTAAATGTGATGGTAGTCCAAGGACCTCTAGATTAAAATCTACTCCTTGGGCGTGACTACATTTACAGCATGGGAGCCATTGTTTCCTCACTCTTTTGGGTGATGTGTTTCCCATATGAAGGCAGAATGGTCCAGCTCGTTGACTAGCTTTCATTCCCTAGTTCAAACACGGCTACTAGTCAAATGCCATCCCTAAATGGTCTTTTTGCACAAGGAATATCTCATCAACCTCCAGTCCATCCACCTGATGATCACGAGTGATTCAATGAATGTGACTAAACCTAGGAGGCATGTGCCCTGGTCTGCTTCGGCAGGAAAACCCCAGATATAAGGTAGGTTTTCGTGTAGGAATATGACCAATCTGACACACCTGTCCATTTAGGAAAATGGGATCAGTCTGGAATAAGATTCCCTCGTCAAAATTTATGTGATTGGAAGCTCACACCATTCACCTTTGTCTATTTCGATGGACAAAGCCAAGGAAGTATTTTGTCTGCTCCGCGGACGAAACAATCTTTGCTAATTCAAGGACATCCATATGGTAACCTGGAAACTCTGCTTTTCGTTATACCTGGGGGCATGCAAACCTTTTTTATGCAAGTGAAAAGTGACCAGCGTAACTCTAACCCCGTAGTTTTTACTAACTTCAACTGCTTAAGTTAGGTGATTGGTCTAGTCAACCATTCACCTTTGCAAGGGCCAAATGGCACTAGCAAAGTAAAGGAAGAGTTTTCCTACCTAACCCGAGTAGTCCATTAACCCTTAGGATAGTAGTTGGTCATTCCTATCTTGGATGCAAAAGGCTCTGGAGCAAGTTTTGCATGGGGCAAGCTCCCTAAAAAGTGAACCTACTAATGAGAGGCATCCTTATTATACGACTGGCATGAGAAGGTTTACGCGAAGTTAAAACTCGTTAAAAAATAAATCTAGAAATGAGCATATGTTCCCCCAGAGTTCAAGCTCATTAAAAAATGAACCCACCTTCGGTAAATAACCTTTGTGATCGCATTGCTATCAGCTTTTGAAGCCTTGGTTGTGTTCTTACCATCACCTCCACATTTTAGACAATCATACGCCTCCACTTGATTGTTTACCTTTTTGAGGAACAGCTGCAACGAGTGATTCTGTTAACCACCTTCTTTACACTGCCATGATCGAAAAGTTCCAAACATACCTGGGACCAGCTGCTACCCGAAAGTATCACTCATTCCTCAAAACCGAGTCTCTTTTAAGCTCTTTTTAGACTCATAAAATATAAAATATTGCTGAGCAATTGGCCTCTCTAGCTCGTTAAAGTGATTGGAAGTGTCATCCCTCCTCGATATTTTAATATTTTTGGACCTGAGGGATCATTATACAAAAATATCGACTGCTTGTCTTTTTCGGCTCACTAAAATGATCAGAAAAGTCATCCCTTTCGTATTATTTTATACTTTTTCGGACTTAATGGATTATACTATGAAAAAGGACTACTGGAGTTTCCTTTCCATCTCTTTTCAGACTCTCTAAAACTGAAAAGGACCGAGTTATCTTTGTTGTTAAACTCGTTAAAACAATAGCGACAAACTTGTCCAATACAGACAACAGCGAGTTTCACTGTCGCTAGGCTCGCTAAAACATAGCGATAGGTTTGTCTGAAGGGAAAATTATAGAACAAGCATACGTTATCCTCCTCAAGCTTGACAAAAATAAAGAGGTATTGGTCAGCAATGACTGGGGAAAAAGGGAAGAAAACTTGAATAACTTCATTGGTAGCAGGTAACTCTTGAACATGACACTTTCACTCCGTCACCATGATTGAGTCGGGTTGGGTTATTCCGTTCACCGGTCATATCACCATTGGTCCTCCATACCATCCATCTTTGGGGTTAATGCTACCAATCCATTTTAGTGTCGTCGATATGTTCAAGAGAATTCGCTCAAAGAATGCACCAACCTAGCTAACGCCTCATCCGCTACAATACCTTCACGCTCCATTCTTTCATGACCGCCACTCTGAACCTTGTATCATCAGATTGTTTTCACCTCCACAAAATCATTTGCTCTGTTTCCTGTCGTAGATGTGGGATTCATTAAGGTCCTCCTACGACGGGTCACTTATTGTCAACATCAGCTCATTATCCAAGAATTTGACCTAGGAACAACCCTTTCAGTACTTTGAATCTTGCATGCCTCAATGGCAAGTTTCTCACTTCCGGCGACAGGTTTACATCAATGGCCTTCAACCGAAAGATTTTGCGTGGTGTTCGACATCGACTCATGTATTCACACCACGTGAATTGTACTACAATACCTTGAGGGTCATTATCATTATCGATGATTTCTCTCGCGCCTGTTAACAGCTTACATCAATGGCTAGTAATCAGGAAATGTCTTTCCATGTTCGACACCAGAACATCTTTTCACATGGATCGACTTGTACTTTGGGCGAAGATTGAACACGTTTGAAGACCCCGGATTTAGTTTCATCCATCTAGGCTGCAATATATTTAGGAAAATAAAGACATCAAGTGCACTACATAGCTGCACAGATAATCATCCAAGCTAAGGGATGATGGCTCTACCAGAATCATCAGTCTGCCACACAGACAGTTTTCTGTCCTATGTACATGAAAATGAATGTATAAAGTTGAGCATGATCCTGCCTCAACTAGATCATGAAAATATTATGAAGATAATTTATTGTATTGTATCTTATTATAGGTCACCTTCCAGTTCGAAAAGCCTCGGATCCTCATGGTAAAGCATTTCACCTGACATCAGAAGATTTACAACCTCATGCTTTAGGGGGCAACTGTTATAGACATATTTGGGCACTGCAACCCCAATCACATATGTCCATAAACAAAGGGCTTCTAAACCCCTAAAAGTGTTGTTTCAAACCCTAAAGGATCAAGGTCAACTGATTACATCATTTCCCAGAAGTTCTCCCTGAAAAACTACTCAGAACTGGTCAAAATTGGACCACACAGACTGCTCCATGCTGAGGGTGTGATGCATCTCACTTGCCACACACAAAGGGTACGATGCATACTCAAAAGCCCTTTTGTAGGGTGCGATGAGCGAGAGCAGACAAATGGCAAAGGCAGTTTGCTAGGTGGAAACCTAGAGAATCTTCTAGAAACTGCTCACATGACACTTGCCTCTTTGAACTCACCCAGGGATGAGTAAGAGATCATGAAATCTCCAAGTGGAACCAAGAACTATCAGTGAAATGACACTAATCAAAATCCCAAAAGCTGACTCACCCCCTACAAATATCTATATATGGATCCCTCATCCTAGAGATCTAGAGGCTGGAATTTTGTATTTTGTAAGAAAGTGCTATTGGTTTCTCTGTGAAACATTGTATTTTTGGGTGATCTAGCTTTTCATGAGCTGAAGAGGGCTTTCATGCTGGGAGGATGGTTTTGGATCAGACAATTGGGTTGTAGTCCTCTCTTCTACTACTTCTATCAATAAAGCTATTTGAGTTTTCCTCTATATGTTTGTATATTTCTGAATCTTATATTTGTGTATGCATTTGTATGGTTAATGTACATCTAATTCTACATTGTTTATGGTTATAGATATCTATGCTTTGATGGTATTTTTTTGCTTTGACTCTACGGGTTTTCTTTGAAGCGGGACAAGTGAGAAAGGAGTGGCGAAAGTTCTATCAAAGGAGAGAGGAAACAAGCAAGGAGCTAAGTGAAAGACTGAGGTTGGTACTCTCTGCTTCTCTCTCATCTATCTCTCATAAAGGAAAACACAAGTAACTTTGGTTTGTTTGTTTTTAAGATAGCTACCCGTCTTAGTGGGACTAGCAGCTCTGAATGGACACTTTCCCGTAAACAGGTTGCCTTCTAGGGCAAAAAAACCCTAAACTAAACATAAATTCTACTGTCAGATCATCCTCCTAATGAACGGCCCAGATTGACTAGAAATTACTATACTTTAACAAGGCAATTTTACATATGTTTTTAGCTTTGGGGGCGCTGCCCCCAAAACCCCACCGAGGGACCACTGGCCCTCGAAACCCCCCCCGCATCCCCCCGCGTTGAGGGGTATACAAACTTCTTGGGGTATACATTCGGCTGAAACAAAGACCTCTAAATTAGGATGATAATCATGCTCCATACCCAACAATCTCCCACTTGGAGAATGAATGTAGCAACTCCACCACTGCTTCATTTTGCTAGACAATGACTCCTCTTTGGACCTGGTTGTTTCTCATCTTCATTGTTATCCTTGAAGACCAATTGAAACTGAGCATATTCTCAGTTTCTCCCTAGTTACAACTTTTGTTAGCATATTTTAGGATTATGGCTATTGTGCATATTTTCTAGCTTCAACTCTCCATCTTCCAACATTGATCGTATGAAATGGTACTTGAGCTGTATGTGTTTAGTCCTGGAATGAAATGTTGAGTTCTTTGCAAGATGAATGGCACTTTAGCTATCACTATACAATGTGCCCATATCGTGCTTCTTACCCTATTCATCCATAAACCTTTGTAACCAAATCATTTCTTTATTAGCCTTTGTAGCAGCAACATACTCTGCTTCTGTTGTTGAAAGTGCAACAACACTTTGGATTTTTGAAACCCAACTGATAGTTGTTCCACCTACAGTAAATACATATCCTGTAGTGCTCCTCATGTTATTCTGTCACCTACCATATCTGCATCAACATATCCCTTTAGAGAAATGTTTGAACCACCAAAGCATAATGCTTGATCTGTGGTACCTTTCAAATATCTGAGAATCCATTTCACTGCCATCCAATGTTCCTTTCCTGGATTGTTCATGTACCTGCTTACAACTCCCACTGCATGTGCAATATCAGGCCTTGTGCAGACCATTGCATACATTAAGCTTCCAACTGCTGATGCATATGCAACTTTAGACATATAATCCATGTCTTCTTGGGTCTTTGGGCACATTTCCTTACTAAGTTTGAAATGGCTAGCAAAAGGTGTACTTACTGGTTTTGCATTGTGCATATTAAATCTTTTCAACACCTTTTGTATGTACTCATTCTGAGACAATGTTAATTTGTGATTTTTCCTGTCTCTAGTTATTCTCATACCAAGGATTTGTTTTGCAGCTCCCAAATCCTTCATTGCAAATGAAATTGCCAATTTTCTTTTGAGCACATTTATTTCCTGCATGTTAGATCGTGCAACAAGCATGTCATCTACATACAATAACAATATAATATAGCTGCCATCATTTTGCTTTTTCAGATAAACACAATGATCAGAGTGACATCTAGTATAACATTGTTCAGACATAAACTTGTCAAATTTAGATACCACTGCCTTGGAGCCTGTTTTAAGCCATACAAGCTCTTCTTCAACCTGCACACAAGTTTCTCCTTCCCTTTTTCACTTCATATCCTTGTGGTTGTTGCATATATATATATCTTCCTCAAAATCCCCATGGAGAAAGGTTATCTTTACATCTAACTGCTCAATATGAAAATATTCAACTGCTACTAGAATTAAAATAGTTCTGATTGAAGTCATTTTAACAACAGGAGAAAATATTTCATCAAAATCAATACCTTTCTTCTGTGAAAACCCCTTCACCACAAGTGTAGCTTTGTACCTCTATTTTCCTCCATCTTCTTCCTTCAGCCTGTAAACCCATTTATTCTGCAATGTAGTTTTACCTGCAGGAAACGTGACTAAGTACCAAGTCTGGTTATGAATTAAGGAGTCCATCTCTTCTTCCATAGCTATCTCCCACTTCTTCCTGCTTTCAACCCGCATTGCTTCTTCATAACATACAGGTTCACCAGAATCAATCAACAATAAATAATATAATGAAGGAGAGTATCGTTCAGGGGGTATACTTATCCTAGTAGATCTTGTAACACCACTTGCAGGTGTTTGGGGTGCTTGTTGTTGTTGTGGTGGTTGTTGTTGATGTGGTTGTTGATTATTATTATTTTCAGGCACCTTTACTTTTTCAGTGATCCCATCAAGAACTGTGTATTCCTTGTTTTCCTTTCCCTGTTTCTTTTCCTGTAATTGATTCTTATACAAGACCTTCTCATTGAATATTACATCTCTGCTCCTAATGATTTTGTGATTTTCATAATCATATCAGCGATAACCAGAATCATTAACACCATATCCAATAAAGGTACATTTCTTTGATTTTGCCTCAAGCTTTGTTATATTTTCTTTATTAATATGGACAAAGGCCTCACAACCAAAAGGCTTTAAAAAGGAGTAGTTTACCTTTTTACATGTCCATGCTTCCTCTAGAATACCACCATCCAAGGAACTTGAAGGCCCTTCGTTTATTAGATAAACAACAGTATCTACAGCATCTGCCCAAAATTGTAAAGGAAATCCTGCATGCAATCTCATGCACCTTGCACACTCAATGATTATTCTGTTCATCCTTTCTGACACACCATTCTATTGTGGTGTTCTTGGAACTGTCTTCTCTCTGCGAACTGCATGCTCTGAACAGTACCTATCAAACTCTTTGCAGCAATATTCACCTCCATTGTCTGATTTGAGACACTTCAATTTCTTTCCTGTCTCAATCTCAACCAAAGCTTTCCATTTCTTGAAAGTATCAAATACATCAGATCTATTCTGAATACAATAAATCCTAGTTTTTCTAGTTGCATCATCAATAAAAGTAACATAATAATGAGAGCCACCGAGAGATGATACCTGAGCAGGTCCCCATACATCTGTATGCACAAGCTCTAATTTTTCACTCTTCTTTTCTTTCCCAACTTTGAGAAATCTGACTCTCTTCTATTTTCCATAAATGAAATTCTCACAGAAGTCCAAATCGACATTCTTCAAACCTGGCAACAAATTCCTTGAGTGAATAATCTTCATCCCCTTTTCACTCATGTGTCTGAGCCTATGATTCCATAATGTTGCATCTGCTCCTTTGGAAGTTAAAGCATTAACAGAGTTATAAATACCATTGCACAAATACAATGTACCAACCTTTTCGCCTTTTGCTATTACCAAGGCTCCTTTGGTTACCTTCCAAGCTTTATCTGTGAAATTTGTCACACAACCTTCACTGCCCAACTGCCCTGTTGAAATCAGATTTTTCTTCAGATCTGGAACATGCCTTACCTCCTTTATTAGCCATTGGTTTCCATTTTTCTATTTTACAAGAACCTTATCCATTCCAACAATTTTACAAGCTTCGTCATCACCCAAACAAACTTGTCCAAAATCTCCTTGAACATAGTCATGAAAATATTTCTTATCAGGTGTGGCATGGAATGAGGCCCCTGAATCTACCACCCAGGAATTAGTAATATTGTCGAAAGAAACAATCAAAGCATCTTGTAACACCTTGCCTGTCACATTTTGTTCATGATTGTTTTCTTGTTGTGCATCTCCTTCTTTTCCCTTCTGAGATATACAGTCTTTCTTTAGGTGTCCTTTCTTTCTTCATTTCCAGCACACTATTCCCGATCTAGACTTGGATATGCCTTTCCTTGATTTACTACGATATCCTAAGCTCTTTCCTCTTTCCATTCTTCTTCCCCTAGACTCTGCACTCAAAGCATTGCCCAATGTCGTACCAGAGCTTTTTTGTTGCATTTCCTCGCTAAGATAGCACTGACAACATCATCAAACTCTAAAGTACTAGATCCATAAATAGAGTTACTAATTGCCATTACTAAACCATTCCAACTTTCTAGCAATGAGCATAAGAATAACAGAGCTCTAACTTCATCATCAAAGTTTACCCCTATAGAACTTAACTGACTTGTAACTATATTAAAATCATTTCAATGGTCTGCAACAGATTCACCTTCTGACATCTTCATATTAAATAACCGTTTCATAAGAAATACCTTGTTTGAGGTCGAAGGTTTTTCATATAGTTTCGCCAATGCCTGAATCAAACCCTTTGTCATTGTTTCCTTTGAAATGTTGAAGGCGACCGACGCTGCAAGGCACAACTGTACTGTTCCAAGTGCCTTTCTATCGAGAATGTTCCATTCTGCATCTGTCATAACCGTCAGCTTCTTTATTTTTACACTCAATGGTAGGTATAAATCTTTCTGATACAGATAATCTTCCATCTGCATCTTCTACAGTGGGATGTTTTGGCTGTTAAATTTCTCGACACTAAATTTACCATCTTCCACCATTGCTCCCATTCAAACTAGGAACCCTTCTCTCCTGCAAGTTTGTCAGCCAAATAGACCTTCGGCTCTCATACCAATTGTTAGAAAATTATATATTGTAGAGCAATGGAACACATAAAATATTGCATAAATATAAACACCGAAAACGCATAAAACAAGAGATGCACAGATATACATGGTTCACCCAGTTTGGGCTACGTCCACGGTGAACAGCCAGTCCTTCCTTTTTATTATCCAACAAAAAGAAGAGACACAACCTACAGCAGATCCACTGTAATATCCTTTGTTTTCTCTCGCAGCCTCACCTATCTGTTTCTCGCTCTGAGAATACACATCTATACCACAGCCCCAATACAATACCCTCATACAAAGAGAGGGTTTGCCTTCTAGGGAAAAAAACCCTAAACTAAACATAAATTCTACCGTAAGATCATCTTCCTAATGAATGGCCCAGATTGACTAGAAATTACTATACTTTTATAAGCCAATTGTACATCTGTTTTTAGCTTCGGGGGCATTGCCCCCGAACCCCCACTGGGGGACCGCTAGCCCCCGCACCCCCCTGCATTGAGAGGTGTACAATCTTCTTGGGGTATATATCCAGCTAAAACAAAAACCTCTAAAATGGGATGATAATCATGCTCCACACCCAACATTAAGGACTTGTTGTAAGCCTTCAAGATCAAATGGATCTTTAGGTGATTTCTCTTTAGTTTCATCCTTAAATGTAACTCTTTTTAATTTTTTGTCTTCTTGATCTTTTTTCTTTTCTAGTGCATTTATCCCCTTCTCTACAGACACAGCTTCTTTCATGTTTTCTACCAAGGTATTTTTATTAGCTCTATCTACAAAAATTCCTATGTTATAAGGAAGAGATGAAATATACCATTCAATTTGTACATCGACACTAGGTCTACAAGTAACTAGTATTTTATTTAACAATTTGTTAAATCTGGAAATGATATCTTTTATATTTTCCCCTGAATTCATTTTTAAATTAGAAAGGTCATTGATAAGATATGAAGTTGAGCAATCATCACCAAATTTAGTCAAAAATTGTTCTTCAAAAATATCCCAACTAGTAATAGAATTGGCTGGTAATGAAAAGTACCAAGACCCTGCTGATCCTGTAAGAGTGTACATGAATAATATAACAACAACGTCTTCTTCATCTACCTCATTAAGATTGATGGCTAACATATAGTTATGAAGGTTCTCTTCAACAGGTAACCCGTCATCAGGATTGAATTTGGGAAGCCATCTTTCAAGATTTTTTGGTAGAGGATGAAGTTGTGTTCGAATTTGAACAACTCTCGGATTGGACCATGGTCTACTTTCCATTGTAATAGTTGGGGAGGTTTAAAGAAGAACTAGTAGCTGTGATAGTACTGCTTGAGGTAGCACTAGTCGTTTGTGTAGAGGAAATGGAAATAGAAGAAGTGAATGGTAATGAGAAAGGAAATGAAAAAGGAAGAAATGGAGATGTTGGTGAATGAGAGGAGGTAATCTCACTAGTAGATGTTTAGAAATCTGATGTAGCAGTTTTCGTTTGGCGAGATTGAATTGGAAATTCGAATGGTGAGATGTCAACTTTTACACTTCGGGACCGAGTTAAAACACCAGTTCCTTGAAATATAGAAGTTATACTTCCTTCAGAAACTTCAGATGATTCACGGTTTTCTGTTAAAATGGATACGTATTCTAATTTATTTATCAAACCTATAATTTTTTGTGATTCTGGAGTATAATCCATATGGATTACCTCAGGAATTATTCTACGAGACTTGGGAGGTGATTATACAAATCCTGATCTAAAAGTAGGATATTCTGGAAGGGATTTGGAGGTTGTAGGAGATTCAAAGGGAGAATGACTCTTCGAATGGCCTTTTGTTTTTGGATTGGACTTACTGGCCATTCATAGTCTGCATTCCCTCCTTCTAGCACCAAAGAGTGTTAAAGCCTCAAAAATCGCTTCTTCAACACAGGGGAGAAACCACCTGGTCCGGAACTTAAGACAAATCCTTTTTCGTTTAGGTAGTGGCTCCAACTGGATTGTATGGGACTAGATTCCCAATGAAAGGTGACTGAATGAGTGTGTAATGCTTATAGTGAAGTGAAATAGATGGATTTTTAATAATGAATAAAATAGAAAAATATATGCATTAATCTACTCTATAACCTGGGATTGTTTAACTTTTATCTAGATGCAAACTATAATGATTTTCCTTAGTAAATGACAATATAGATTGCTCAAACACCATTGGAAATGAAGCTATTTCAAGATGATTAGTTTGATTAAATAGTTAATCAAAATAATGTGTAAACTCATATCACATTTAGAATATCAAAGAAAATTTCTTAACATGTATAAAAATATCAATGGTAGCATGATCATAAATGAATACATGTAAATTGTTCTTTAAATACCATGTAATAAGAAATCTGAAAAGATAAATTCATTATTTGTTTATGAACAAAACAGAGGTACAACGATAGAAATACCAGATGCACGTGTCTCATCTCATAAAAGACATAGCAGTAGTTTATTCCTTCTCACAAAGATGATTCCAGGAGTACAGTAATGCAAATTCTCAAAATTCTTTATGAAAAATCCTAAACAATGTTCCTTTCGTTCTATTGAGAAAAGAATGAAAGTACAATAGTGCGATTTTTCGTAAGCCTTTCTTCATAAAATTCAGGACCCTTATTTCATACAACAAGTAAGCTTAAATAGCAGAAAACAACTGAATTACAGAGTGTTGAGGGCATTTAAACAGATCCCTTCAATATGCATAAAGAAAAACAGTTTTTTGGTAGCCATGTTCAGAAAGTCATTTGTTGTCTTCATCAACTTTGTTTGTTCCATCAGATTCTCTAGATGTTTGTATTTTTGTTTGAACTGAGTTGTCGCTTATCATCACAGTTGTCTTCCTATGTCATGAACCTGAACAAGAAAAACAAGAATCGATAAGCTGGAAATGAATGAAACTGATAACCGAGTTTTATTTGAAACAAATCACTTTTGCAGGAAATCAAGAAAAACGTAGAGTTCTAATAAATTTCGAACACAACCATCATGGAGACGAATGCGGAGTGAGGTTTGTGACAGGACAAGTCAGACTTTATGGTACATCACAATTGCTTTCTAAGATGGGAGTAGTCTAAATAAAATCCAAAGGGGGATTTATTTAAAACATAATGCAATCGCTTTGGAATTGGGGGATGAATTATTGTCATATTTCAAACAGGGAGAATCCCTATTGAAACATACGAAAATCCAAATAAGAGAAAATCGCGATCAGAATGGGTAGAGGAGGAATGATTTAAGTCTCGTGGATTTTGTGATAGCTGCGGATGCGAGGAATTTATGGAATGGCATTTATAATTCTATCGGGTCCGGGGCTTGATCGCAGATCGCAATACTGAGTAATATCGCAATCGTGATTATGCATATGATAAGAGTTGGCCGGGAGACTTGCAATTTTCCATATGCAGGATGGGATGACGTCACTATGATGTGGCAGATCCATGTGATGGTGACTTGGAGGATCACATGGATCTGACGTGGTGATGATGTGGAGGATGATGTCACATATGAGGTCATGTCGTAATCAGCATGAGGAAGGATATCACAATCGTAATTCAAATGAGGCATGAATCTTGAAACTTTGTGATTGCACGAACACGATATTTAATTTAATTGCATTGTGAAATCCCGTCAAGTTTGGGTTTAATCACATATTGCAATTGGAGTTCCTTTTGGGTCCGAGCTTTATCGCATATCGCAATTCCTTAAGGTATGAGACTTAAGTTTTGTGGTTTATCGTGATAGCTACGGACGGAGAGGAAATCATAGAATTGTAATGGATAATCTCGTTGGGTCCAGTCTAATCGCAATCATAATGGATAATGGAAAAGGGGCCTTGAGCCTTTGAAACTTTGTATTATTTGTGATGCGGGGAAGTCTTTTCCTTTTAGGATAAGTCAAAGTTTATGGGGAAGTTGTGAGTCGGAGATTATAAAGAATAAAACCTTTTGGAATTAGAACTCTGACTATTTTGTTTTTTTAGTCAAATAACCCCTATTGTTTATTATTTAAGGTTTTTTAAAGCCTAAGAATAAGTCTTGTTTTCGGGGGCTATTTAATTTGGTTTTTGGGGATAATCAAGGTTTAATACTTGGGTTTTAATTAAAAATCCTAAGTATTAAACTTTGATTATAAGATTTTTTTTTTTAATTGAAGGGTCCCTATTTTAATCTAATAAACTTCATGGGAAATTTATAATATATTAAAATGGGGTTTGTTGAACAATACAACACACCACCAAGCCAAGACTTGAAACACTACACTTTGATAAATCAACACACATAAATTAAGCCCACTTGGGTACCAAGGCCAAACAATGTTTGTAGTATAGGTGTAGGATCGATGGGATAGGCTTCCAATAACACCCATCCATTCCTTTCATTAAGACATATAAGTTGACATATTTGGGAACTTAAAATCATTCATCATCCCATGGTCCAAAGTCAGAGTGTGTAAGAAACCCAATCAGAGGGGATTAGGTTAGGTCATCGTGCAAGAAGTTCTCCATGGGGCTACCCAACCTATGGTAGGGAATCCCTTGCATTGTTTTACAACCAAGAAGCTCAAGAATCAACTACCCTCATAGGAAAAATTTAACAGTAGTGACCAATCTTAGGAAAACACCCTATAGGACTAGTTGTGGGAAGCAATTGGTTCTCTACCCCACCTTTCTCTGAACAATTCTGCTTGCGGGGATCAAATTTTGTCAAGTAAGAAGTTCTTTGGAAGGCCATATGAAATAGTAGATCTAGGATTGTTTGAGTATTTAGATCACCTATAGGCTAGAGGTATTTCTCTTTGATAGGACATGTTTCTTGTATTATTGTAACATCATTAAAATAGTTAGTTTACACTTGGTACCACTGCACTAGGAGTTAGCTTGTTGTTTGTTGTTCTTTTATTCATATAATCACCCTTTAGTTCTTAGATCATTATTGTCTTGACATCATTGTGCACCCTAGGCATTTTTTTGCGTCAAATTCGAGGTCTTCACCCTCAATTCTCGTAAGGACATATTACTCCTCCCCATCGAGTTAGAGTTCATCCTCTCATTCCCCCATCGAGTCATCATTCTGATTATGATTCTACTGATTCATCGAGTTCCTCCTTTGATTCCGTGTCATCCCAACCCCGTATCACCACCATGTCCGGCACCAACGTGGGTGTAGGAAACCAGGGCGGTAACCTAGGTACCAACCAGGGTACCCCCACCAGTGTGGTCAATCCTACTCCCTTACTTTATTTTATGGTTGGTTAGTGTCTCCCTGATTTCAGCCAATTTATCAATGATTGTCTTCTTCATGATCCCACTTGGCCAACTATGCCTACTAAAATCCCTTCAGACATCCCAAATTTTGAAGGTAATCTTAAAGAAGATCCAATTAATCATGTTCGCTCATTTCAGATGTGGTGTTCATCAAATTACATTACTAAAGACTCCATTCTTCATCGTCGGTTCCAATGCACACTCACTGGAGCTACTACTAAGTGGTATATCGATCAATTTATAGCCACTCATTCCACTTTTTTGACTCTGGCCATAACTTTTCTTTCCAATTTCTAGTTACCTCTCCGTTATGACATCAGTACCAATATTTTGAATTTTTTTTGTCAAACGCCTGCCACCTGCCATTTCGACCATGTTCAGAAATGGAAAAAATGGAGGAGCGTCTGTAGAGATCCTGATTTTGAAGACCAAGTCTATATGGATTGGTTCCTTATATCATTGTTAGCCCCCATTGCAAAATATGTCACGTCACACATCCCCTAGTCTGGGGAAGATACACTCCAAGTAGCCTTAAAATTTGATCTGATTTATGCCCAGTTAGGTTTTGTTTACACTATCATCCCCGATCTGCCTCGGCCTAGTGCTGCTAATGCACCGGGGGCATCTCATGCCGCAAATTGCATGCTTGGAACAATTTCACATCCTCAACCATATGGTCCACCTCAGGGAGGAACCAGTTCCACTTACAATTATCCCTCCCCCAATTCTCCACAAGGAAAACCTTATCCAGGTCCCTGCACACCATATGCATATCCCCATCCACATCAACAGGTGTCAGGGCCATTTGTTGCACCACTTGTTTATCCTAATGTTTACCCATCTCCTTATTATCAGTATGCACTGCCTAGCACTCCATACCCTCTGACATCAACACCCCAGACCCCCATGCCTGCTCCCCCTCTGCCACAACAACTACCTCCTCCAAGAGGACAAGTGTATGCTCAACAGAGCGGACCCAATCCCCCTAAAACCAAGAAAAGGAACAAGGGGAAGGGTAATCGGAACCAACAGTCCAAGGTAATCAAGGAAATTAGGTTCATCCATCCAATGCCCCTCAGGGTCCTCAACCTAATCCCACAACCCAGCAATAGGGAAATCAACCCAAGCAAAACAAGGGTCTTCGTACAAACAAACCTTGTGTCTATTGCAACGTGTATGTTCATTATACCCATGAGTGTCCTCTCTTGCCTCAAATGCATCAATTATGGGAATCTCAAGCAACTTCTTGAGGATTGCAGGCCATCGCTCCTCTTCCCTCTCCTACTTCATCTCAAACCGCAGTGCTTACCAATCCTTTCCCTCACCAAATATATATTTCTACCCATTCTACACAAATTCAGGAAGCTCAACCAACTCCACCATCTCATCACCATAATTATCAGATTCCTATGATCAATTATGATGAGGTTAATATCGAGAAAGTCAACCTTCAGACTTGATCGTGCTAATACCACAATCCATCTGCTAAGTCTGCAACTAAGTCCCAACCCAAAGTTTCCACCGAGCCTCTATCATCACCAATAGTACATTACAGATGCCTCAACCTAAGGTTGAGGTTATTCACAAGATCCCCAAAGGTCTATTACATCGAAATCTTACTTCTGCTAAAGTCGCCAATACATATAGCATATTAGATGACTTGGCGTAGCCTCATGTTGCCATGTCAACGTTGGAAGTCCTCTAGATGTATCCATCCCAATGGAAATCTCTACTATCTTCTTTGGGTGTCATGGATCCCAAAGATGATCAGATGGTTGTCTTTCATGTTGACAAGTAAGAAAATCCTCCCCTACCTTCATCCATTTCATTTTAAATACTAGTCTCCATTAGAAATGCCATTTTTTAGTCGTGTATCATCGACAAAGACACCTCCACCTGTGTGATGGAAGCCAATTTTTGGAAGAAACTTGGTTCCCCTGACCTATCCTTGTCCACCATCACTCTTCGTGAATGGGATGGTCATCCTTCACAACCACTCGGCTTATATCACAATTTCCTAGTCAAAATTGTTGGCAAGATTGTCTCTATTGACATTGAATTCATTGATGCTCCCTTAGACTATAACATCATTTTGGGTCATATTTATACTTATGCCATGTTACTTGTCACATATGTGGTTCACCGTAAGATGTTATTTCCCCACAATGGAAAGATCGTCATAGTCAATCAACTAATGCGTTAAGCAAACACCCTATAGGACTAGTTGTGGGAAGCAGTTGGTTCTCTACCCCACCTTTCTTTGGACAGCTATACTTGCGGGGATCAAATTATGTCAAGTAAGAAGTTCTTTGGAAGGCCATCCAAAATACTAGATCTAGGATTGTTTGAGTATTTAGATCACCTATAGGCTAGAGGTATTTCTCTTTTATAGGACATGTTTCTTGTATTATTGTAACATCATTAAAATAGTTAGTTTACACTTGGTACCACTACACTAGGTGTTTGCTTGTTGTTTTTTGTTCTTTTATTCCTATGATCACCCTTTAGTTCTTAGATCATTATTTTCTTGACATCATTGCATTCCCTAGGAATTTGTTGCATCGAATTCGAGGTCTTCACCCTCAGTTCCCGTTAGAACATATTACTCCTCCCTGTCGAGTTAGAGTTCATCCTCCCATTCCCCCATCGAGTCATCATTATGATTATGATTATACTGATTCATCCAGTTCCTCCTTTGATTCCATGTCATTACAAAACCACATCGCCACCATGTCAGGCACCAATGTGGGTGCAGGAAACCAGGGTGGTAACCCAGGTACCAACCAAGGTACCCCCACTGGTGTGGTCAATCCTACTCCCTTACTTTATTTTATGGTTGATTAGTGTCTCCCCAATTTCAGCCAGCTTATCAATGATCCTCTTCTCCATGATCCCACTTGGCCAGCTATGCCTACTAAAATCCCTTCAGACATCCCAAATTTTGAAGGTAATCCTAGAGAAGATCCAACTAATCATGTTCGCTCATTTCAGATGTGGTGTTCATCAAATTCCATTACTGAAGACTCCATTCTTCATCGTCAGTTCCAATGCACACTCACTGGAACTCCTACTAAGTGGTATGTCAATCAACTTAGAGCCACTCATTACACTTTTTTTACTTTGGCCATAACTTTTCTTTCCAATTTCTAGTTACTTCTCCGTTATGACATGGTACCGATCTTTTGACTTTTTTTCGTCAAACGTCTGTCACCCGCCTTTTCGACCATGTTCATAAATGGAAAAGAAGGAGGAGCGTTTGTAGAGCTCTTTGATTTTGAAGACTGAATCTATATGAATTGGTTCCTTATATCATTGTTAGCCCCCATTGCAAAATATGTGGCATCACACATCCCCCATTCTGAGGGAGATACAATCTAAGTAGCCTTAAAATTTGATCTAATTTACACCTAGTCATTTTGTTTACACTATCATCCTCAATCTGCCTCAGCCTAGTGCTGCTAATGCACCGGGGGCATCTCATGCCACAAATGGCATGGTTGGAACCATTTCACATCCTCAACCATATGGTCCACCTCAAGGAGGAACCAGTTCCACTTACAATTATCCCTGCCCCAATCCTCCACAAGGTAACCCTTATCCAGGTCCCAGCACACCATATGCATATCCCCATCCACATCAATAGATGTCAGGGCCATTTGTTGCACCGCCTATTTATCCCAATGTTTCCCCATCTCCTTATTATCAGTATGCATTGCTTAGCGCTTCATACCCTCTGGCACCAACACCCCAAGCCCCCATGCCTGCTCCCTCTCTGCCACAACAACCACCTCCTCCAAGAGGAAAAGTGTATGCTCAACAAAGTGGACCCAATCCCCCTAAACCAATGAAAAGGAATAAGGGAAAGGGTAATCAAAACTAGTAGTCTCAAGGTAATCAAGAAAATTAG
>APFE031176113.1:0-10661 GCA_000404065.3 Pinus taeda
AAGTGAATCAAATATCTATAATTTAAGTGAATTTGACAACATCCATCATGAGTAGTAAATCAAAACCATCGTACGTAATAAATATGCATCCAAATCATCAACCACTTTCAACATATAAAAATTGACGAGCCAATACTAACAAGATCAATGTCTTTGGAGACTCTCCCATTACAATTAAAAATATATATCAAATTGGATCATTGCAAGGACCCAAATACAAGACCAAGTCTACAAAGAATGCAATTAATCATGGACAAATTTGAAATTTTGGAGTTCTATTATATCAAAAGAGAGAAAAACACTTTGGTGGACAATCAAGGCAACAAAGGTGTCACTTTGGTTCAAGGTGAGTTGATGGAGGAGGGTGGAAAAACAAATATATGTCACATACCATGATTTTTTATGACTTGAGGATCTCAAGATGCTTAAGGGTAATTAAGGATGATAATTTGATTGACTGAGGTTGCATAAATTTGCTAGTCATTTCACGGTACAAAAAAGCTCATCGATGATCGCTCCAACAGAATGATAGGCCATTCATCCAACAGATGGTTAAAAGCGAGTATAAATGTTAAGCATGTGGCCAGGTGGGATGTCGTTAACAAAGGATTTGATATTTTTGTGGTCGGGAAAGAACGTCTTGGTTCGACTATGTGTGTCTTTGGACCAGACAATGTTAAACTTCATTTTGTTACCATGACAAATAATCATCAAAATTGGATCTCTCACCATCCATCCAAGTGTCATGAAGTGCCCTTGCAATTCAAATACTTATATACCTTGAATAGAGTGGAATTTATTGATCCCATGGTACAAAACCCTCCTTTTGAGCATCTGCGTAGTTTTTCTAAACAAAAACCACACATGTGCTATAAACTACGCTCTGTTTTTGAACAAAAATTGCGTAGGTAAATCAATAAAAAGTAAAAAATAAAAAGTGAGATCTAGAAGCATTGTTGGGTGAATCATTCACAACATAAAGCCTCGAACTCATGTTTATTCGAGCCTAACCTCATTTTGGACGAAACTAATTCTCATTATTCAAGAAATCCTCATCCCTCTTTTAGTGGATCTCATCCTTGGACTAAGGATTTCAAACTACTTCCTTTTGTCTTATTAATCAAGCCATAGGCGGGGGAATTGAGGGAGACTACTGAGAGTAAGTTTATGTTGTGGGAATCAGGTTGGAGAGCTTATCATTCTTGGAGAGGATTGAGATTAATGGGAGGAGCTTCACAACATCAAGGCATAGGTTTTGTAGCTCCTTTATGTTTGTGAAATTAATACAAACAAGCATTTATTCTCACTTTATTGTGTAATAGATTAATTGATCAATTTCATGGATGGTTTATGTTATTAATATTTTTCCATTGGAATGATGTTATTTATATTTGTCCATTGGAATGACATTTCTTACTAGTCTCCTTGATCACTAGCTTGAATTATTGAATCATTTATGCTGCATATGCCTTTGATCCTTTGTTGTTTCCATGTGTGTAGATCTAGATTCAAGCATGGAGGAGCTGCACTGAAGCACAAAGGGGGATATTCATCAAGCATGTCATAATAAGGTATGATTTTTTTACCCACCTTGTTAGCTTATGATTCAAGAAACATTAGGTTCAGGGAAGGAACTAGTTTGATTGTCTGTTTGTTTCTAGTTTCTGTCTAGGATCTAGGGAGATCGCTCTTGTTAGCAAGAGGGATTTATACGCTTAACAAATTGGCGACCATATTGGGGAACATATTGTTCTCTTCCATCTCCTTGATTTTTATTCTCAAAATTTTATTGATAGCTTTATCTGAGTCTTGACAAGTTAATGATCTTTCAGATTTTGTGATTTGTTTGGATATTTTTTATTTTTATTTTTTCTTTAAGTTTCTCAATCTGTGCGGTTTTTGTTTAGAAATAGAGTGTAGATATGCACATATTACCTTTAGAAATAGTTCACATGCACACTGTACTATAATGCATACATGCGCATACTCTGAGATTTTTTTGAAAAAATAACTTTTCCTCTCATTAAAATCTGAACTTTTGTTTTTTAAGGTTTCATTACATTTGTCTATGACTCCAGTCAGTCTCTGTGTGTTTGATCGAGTGTTGTGAAGTAGTTTTCTTGATATTTGTCCATTTTTAAGGATTGAAAGGTAGGGTTTCTCAAGAATTAGTGTTTTGATCAGATGTGCTTCTTGTACTGCATTGAAAACAAGAGTAATTTTTATTCTAGTACTAAAGCTTAGTCAGAATTACACTTTAAGCCTTGATTTCATAACATTCATTCAAGCATTTTCATTTTAAGGATTTCATTGAGTGTTTTGAATTTGATTTCCTTTGATCATTTCTCAAACTTTTTCTCAGTTTCTTAACCACTTTTGCATGTTTTGCTTTCAATTTTGCAAGAAAATCCCCCTTCAAGCAAAAGGGGGGGGGGGGTTGTGGTGTTGAATTATGTTTGAGTGTTAATCACATTTGATTGTCATTATTTTTTATCTTTGGAAATTTCACGCGATTTCCTTTGCTTACACTTGATTGGTTCTTTAGGTTTATTAGTGAAAGGAAATAGTCTTATTGTTCTTTTGCTGATTTGGAATCATCTTGTGTTTGTTTTAAAGAATTCTCTTGCATAGATTACATTTCCATAGTGTTCACATAAATTATACATAGATTACATTTGCATAGTTTTCAAGCAAATTATGCATAGATTACATTGTGTGGGTTGCAACTTAGAGATTTGAATTGCATTGAAAAATTAGAAGTGGTACATTTTGGAGTTAATATTTTAAAGAGTAACCTCTTTACTTACTCTAGATAGAATTCATCAAAATAAAGATATTAAAAATTTCATGTTTGATGCATTAGAGTTTTGAGTCAAGTCATAATACCATCAGTTTCATGTCCATTTACCCTTTGAGTAAATAACAAATTAATAACAAAGTGTTAATAAAATTTACCTAGAATTTTTATTATTTTTAGGGCTCTTACCACCTATAATAGATTAAGTGTAGGGCTTTGGAATAGGAGAGGAAGTAAAATTTTCAAAGCTACAAACAAACTATAGAATCTTGAGTTAGGGAGAGAAATCCAATTAATTCATTTTTTCTCTGGGAAGCTCTTCTTGTACATGAGTTAAGCACGAGATTAGGTCGGATATGGTGAGGTGATCGTACCCACTTCATTGGATATGATAGAGTGATTTGCACATATTATAATGGTGCTGAAAGGTACTTGGGGTCACTTTAAAGTAAACCTCCAATTGATCATGTTGAGGAGCTTTCAATGGGATTGAGCTTTGTTACTCTGCCCTTGCGTGTACGTCTGATCTACGACTACCCCCCTAGGTAAGATTGTTGTAGTTGGTAAACTTAGTGACCATAATCCTAGGGCTTTACCTAAGGTGACGACAGAGGGAAGGTCCTACTGTACTTGGAATAGACGTTGACTAAACTCACTTGGACTTTTTGGAGGGTAATCTTTGCTCGAGATGGCATAAGAAAATTTACTTGCACTAGATTGTTTCATTTTAAAGCAAGTTGTCAGTGTAACTGGTTCCGCTCACTCATATCTACAATGAATTTTCACCTTGATTTTTGGAACGTTGGATTTCATTACCAACTAGTGATTTCATTGTGAAAAGCTTGTTTACATGGTTTGAATCCTTAGATTTTTTAGTGTTTGTTACCTTGTTTGTTTTTACTTTTTACAAGACCTTAGGTGTGGATTGTGAATATTATTTAATTTTAATAATAATAACTTATTTGGATTGAATCTAATGACAACAATTCTCGAAGTTACTAATAGAGACATCCATTTTAACGAGAACCATAATCCTCTCCGTGATTTTGCAAATGTCGATCCTCCTTATATGGCTACATTTTCACTTCTCGAATTCACGATAGGTTTACTTGTATGGATGTTCTCAAATTATTTAATTCCAAATACTCCAATTGTACCATCTCAACTAATTTTTTCACCTCAACTGAGTTCACCATCTCAACATCACCAACCTACTATTGACCCTTTACCTTCTTCATCTAACATGTCCTCCTCCCTTTTTTCTTCTTTGCTTGGTAAAAGTCTTGATACTAGTCACTAAGTGACTAAGAAGAAGAAGAGAGGGAGGAAGGAGGAGAAGCAATATAAGAAAGTATTCAGCCAACCAACCATGGTCGTAAGTATTGGTAATGTTGAGGGAATGTCTACAATGCATTGTAAGCCAAAATACACTTGCGAGCTTTGTAAGGGTGACCAATTCCTTATAAATTGTCCTGGTATTCCTAATGTTTTGGAAGTATGGTCAAATAATTCTTATCAACTTACTGTTGATCCATCAACCCATGATTCTCATATTCTAGGGAAAAAGATTAAGGTCAGGTTTCTTTGTAGGTTATGCAAAGGGACTCATCATACTCACCTTTTCCCTCACATGGATGAAGCCTTAGAATTGTTGGAAAAACTTATTGTTTCACATCAACAACTTCCAACTAATTACCCTAAAATTTCTCCCCATCTACCATCAATTGATGAAGTGATTGATCTAAATCCAAGTCCATTCAATCATGCTCTTCCACTGGAGGGCGAAACACGTATCACTCAGGTTGATAGACTATTTGTTGATGAAGTGGTCGAATTGATTACATATTTGGTTGATCCCACTCTCCCTTTAGGGAGTGAACTTCATACAGCTTATGTTCTTCATGTTACTTCATATTCTTCTACACATGGGTGCATTTCATATGTTTCTTTTGAACCAGATTCGAGTAATGAGGCTATTTATTTTGATTGGAACATACTAATAGAACCTTGTCTTCCTTAGATGAAGGTACTTCTGTTAGTGTTTTATCCTCAACTACTTTGCAAGCTTTGGGTTCCCCTTAGCTTGTGCCTGTTACACAGAATCTATTAGTTTTTAACAGAACCGTTAGTGAAAATTTAGGAATCCTTCCTAAGTTACCTATTACCTTAGAAGGTAAAACTATCTGTATTGATCGTATGGTATTCCAAGGTCCCTTAGATTTTAATTTTCGCCTTGGGCAAGACTATGCCTATGCCATGAAAGTTGTCGTATCGATACTCTTTCACATGATGTCCTCCCCTCACAATGGAAACATTGTGATGGTTGATAAGCTTTCATACATTGATCTTGCTTCGATTACCATTCATATGACACCACTAAATGTTCCTTATATGGAAGTGGTACCTACCCTTCCATGAGTTAATTATGTGGCAACATATCCCATGTTTTTAGTTATTAATGCAAGTGAGCCTCTCACTATCTGATCAACTTCTTTTGACTTAGACCCCGTGGCTAACATGGTCAAAACATCAATGGGGGCATTTGAATATGATTTTCTTATCCCTATTGATCCCCTTGACATGTGTTCCTTCCAGAGAACTGTTCTTCCATCTAATGAAGACCTTTTGGAAGCCATGATCAAGGGATGTCTCTTGTCATGTGTTTCTTCCATATGGAATCCATGAGAAAGTTGATGAGGATAGTTCTTTTACTGTGTCAACCTCATTAAAAAATAAAACAGATCCTTATGAGGATAGTTCTTTTACTATGTCAACCTCATTAAAAAATTAAATAGATCCATATGAGGATGGTTCTTTTATTCTGTCAACCTCGTTTAAAAAATGAAACAAATCTTTATGAGGATAGTTCTTTTACTATGTCAACCTCGTTAAAAAATGAAACAAACTCTCTTGAGGATATTTTTTTTACGGTGTCAACCTCATTAAAAAATGAAACAACATTCCATGAGGATGGTAATTTTCTTATGTCAACCTCGTTAAAAAATGAAATAGGTCCCTTGAGAATAGGTCTTTTACTGTATCAACCTTGTTAAAAAGTGAAACAAGTCATATGACCATGGTTCTTTTCCTGTGTCATGCTCGTTAAAAAATGAAATAAATCCTCCCCTATTTGAGTTGAGTCTTTAACTAGATCTCATAAATGTTAATTTGAGTATGCCTAATCTTGTAAAAATGCCTTCATTTCATCCTCCTGTTAGTGACTTGTAGCCTTCTCATGTAAATGAAATGAAGTTTTGGGGGCATGTGCCCTTGTAGTGATTATGCTAGGGGCATGAAAAATTATCTCAAGCACATTTTTCTTTGTTTCAAGCTTGTGTAAAATTGAAACCACCCTCAAGCACAATTTTATCTGTTTCAAGCTTGTGTAAAAATGAAACCACTCTCAAGCACAATTTTCTTTGTTTCAAGCGTGTGGAAAAATGAAACCACCCTCAAGCACATTTTTTCTTTGTTTCAAGCCTGTGTAAAAATGAAACTTAGCTCGAGTCCATTTCGATTATTATTTTCAAGAATATTTAAACTCATGAAAATCCCGAGCTCCTTTTTCTATCTTTTCATGCTCGTAAAACATACATGAAAATGTCGAGTTCTTTCTGTCTACTCCTACTCGTTAATTAAATTGAAATTTGGTAAGATGAGTACAAATTTATCACTTTTTCGAACTAGTTAAAATTTATGAAAAAGCAAAACTGTAGAGTCCTCTTTTAAGCCCTTTTTAGACTCTTAAAATATGAAAAGATTTTCAAGTACTTGATTGTTCAAACTCGTAAATATAAATGAACAATTGTCCACTCAGTATAAGTTTACCCCTTTTACAGACTGAGCCAAGACTGATTAGAAAAAATGTATACGTTGATCAAACATGGTCAATAGAGTTCTCTCTTGTATTATTTTATCCTTTTTCGGATTTGAGGGACTGAACTTACGAAAAATAACCTGATGGAGTTTACTTATGTTTTTCTTCTAACTCATTAAAAGTGAAAAACACTGAGCTTTACTTTCTCTAGGCTCATTAAAATTTTACGGTAAAATAACTGAATGAGTTTCATTTTTGTGTCTTTTTCAAACTCTTAAAAGAAAATGACATCGAGTTACTCATTTATTGGACTCGTAAAAATGAAACAATATAGGACTCGTTAAGCATGACGAGATCGAAACACTCCTTCCTACGGTTCATTGAAAATACTAGGATGGTCTCATCCAAAGGATGGGCTTACAAGAAAATAATATGTTATCCTCCTCAAGCTTGTAAAAAATAAAGAGTTACTTTCCAACAATGGTATGGGGAAATTGAGAAGAAAAGTTTGTTTCTTGTATTTCAGGCAACATGTCGCTCTTGAACACGACACTCCGTCACATATCTGTTTGGGTTGAGGAATCCATTTGTGTCACAGTTAATTGAACCTTATTGAAAATCTTCAGTTGGTTTTGGGTATTATCGTTGAGTAAAATGATGCCAAGTCATTTTGTCCCATTGCTAATATGTTCAAGAGAAGTCTTAACCTCAGTTCAAATTACCTTGCAATTTGTAGCCTTCAACTGCATCAGCCATCCCTGAGTCAGTCCTTGCAAACTGTTATTCAAAACTTGAAATGAGTTTCGTGTCGTAGGCCCTCCTACGATGGGTCACTTCCTATTGACTTCATCTCATTATCTAGGAAGTTGATCTAGAAACCTTCAGTACCTTGAGGCCTACATGCCTTAATGGAAGGTTTCTCGCCTTTGACGACAGGTTCTCATCAATGATTCTATTAGTGTTCAACTTCAGATCACCTATTCACACTTCATAGATTATACTAGGAGTACCTTGGGAGCCATTGTTATTCTTAGTGGTTTCTCGCGCACTTGTTAACGGTTCACATCATTGACCAATAATCAAGTGGTTTCTGCCATGTTCGACTTCAATAGATTTATTCGCATGTTAGATTTGTACTATGGATCAAGAGATGGAGGTCAAGACCTTGGATCTAGTTTCATCCATCTAGGTTGCGAGGAGTTTTGTATTCATGATTATATAGAGATTTTTATGTTTGATGGTTGCATCCATCCTATATATACTTTGACATGATGTATTTCCATACTGTAGTTTAAGACTTTTATGTTTTGAGTAGGGGATTCCTACCTCAGTAATGATTAATATATTGCACTATAATCCTTGATTGAGTGTTGCAGGTTTCCAACCATTATCTTTGATCCAATCCTTGATATGATAAAGTACTTCAGTCCTCAAACCTTTCTGACTTTGCACTTTAGGGGGCAATCTATTACACTTCATTTTGTCACCATCACAGATAATCATCAAGATTTGATCTCTCACCATCCATCCAAGTGTCATGAATCACTCCCTTGCAAGTCAAAAACTTATATACCTTGAATAAAGTGGAATTTTTGGATCTCATGGTACAAAAACTTGCTTTTGAGCATTTGCGCAGTTTCTTCTGAACAAAAACTGTACATGTGCAATTTTTTCCACTATAAATTGCATAGAACTGCACTTTGTTTTTGAACAAAAACTGCACAGGTAAACCAATAAAAAGTAAAAATAAAAAATGAGATCTATAAGCATTATTGGGTGAATCATTCCCAACATAAAGCCTCAAACTCATGTTTATTTGAGCCTAACCTCATTTTTGACATAACTAATTCCCATTCTTGAAGAAATCCTCATCCCTCTTTTAGTGGATCTCATCCTTGGACTAAGGATCTCAAATTTCTTCCTTTTAGCCTATTAATCAAGCCATAGGTGGGTGAATTGAGATAGGTTGTTGAGAATAATTTTATGCTATGGGAATCAGGTTGGAGAGCTTATCATTCTTGGAGAGGATTGAGATCAATAGGAGGAGCTTCACAACATCAAGGCACAAGTTTTGTAGCTCCTTTAAGTTTCTGAAATTAATACAAACAAGCATTTCTTCTCACTTCATTGTTTAATGGATTAATTGATCAATTTCATGGATGGCTTATGTTATTAATATTTTTTCGTTGGAATGATGTTATTTATATTTTTCCATTGGAATGATGTTTGTTACTAGTCTCCTTGATCACTAGTTTGAATTATTGAATCATTTATGCTGCATATGCCTTTGATCCTTTGTTGTTTCCATGTGTGTAGGTCTGGATTCAAGCATGGAGGAGATGCAATGAAGCACAAAGGGGGATCTTCATCAAGCATGTTGTAATAAGGTATGGATTTTCTTTTCCCACCTTGTTAGGTTATGATTGAAGAAATGATAGGTTCAAGGAAGGAATTAGCTTGATTGCCTATTTGTTTCTAGTTTTTGTCTAGGATCTAGGGAGATTGCTTTTTTCAGCAAGAGGGATTTATCCGCTTTGTTAACGCTTGAGATTTCACCTCAGCTGAGATAGACAAACTCTCAAGGCTACATCAAACCATTTCACCTCGTAGCTAGCCCTACGAGGTATGAGAAGGCTCTCTCGGGTCAAATTCGGTAGATCTTTCAATATAATAAGCTGACCAATTAGGATCAAAGATATTAGGCTAGTAAATTGATAAGGGGGGTTTGATTTAAAAATTTTTGGGTTTTTGGTGGCAATTGGAGGGAGTGCAATTCAGGGTGCGGGGATTGAGCACAGTTTTTTGCAGGGGGATCTTTGGGGCAAGCTAGGAGTGAGCGCTGATGCCTTAATCTGAGATGGATGATCAGGGATGATAGAGAAGGAGCTAAAGAGGGCAAACAACCATTTGAATCCTCTCTAGACAGTAGAAAACATAAATTTTGAACAAACTAAAAGGCTGAGCATGTCAAAGCATGAATTCAAACTTTACCACTTCATCTGTCCAAATAGAAGCAAAAGAGAGATGTGGAAATACATAAACAGACTTACAAGAACATGTAGAGAACACACCATCAACACAACAATCCACAAGAATCCACAATGATGTCTGCAAAACCCTGGCCTTCTTTTTGTTTAAATTGCAGAGATAGATGTACAATATACAATAAAGCTTTCTCCCACAAGAGTCCAACCATGAAAATGAGAAAGAGAGAGCATAATATAGACCATCTAACTCCTTTCCCCACCTCTAGAGGTCGAGCTCAGCTTCCTAGGAGCAGTTTGAACTAATTCTAAATTAAGCACTAGATAATAGGCAGTCCAACAACTTGCCTCTATTACTTAGCTAACTGATTCATGCATTAATTATTTACTTTTTACATCAAGGAAGCTTCTAGAAGGGTAAAGAGAGATAAAATCTATCAAAGTGCCATGAAAATATTACATTTATCCATCATCTACAAGTAAAAATGGTCAACCATAGTCAAAACAGTGTTTTTTGACAAAAAAGGTCAATTCTGGCAAAGCTGACTCGAATGGTCGCGCCCCCTGTTCAAATGGTCGCGCCCCTTTGCAGCAACTTTTGAGTGGGTTCCACTGGTCCAAATCAGGTGCAAGATGGCTCATTGGAAAGCTTGGTCTGTCTACTTTCCATCCCAAGTAGAATTTCTGAATTTGGAGTTGTTTTGCCCCCTCAAAAACCATTTCTCCCAAGGTCACTTTCTGCAACTCAAAAAGTGGGCAGAAAGTCATTTTTTTGATGTATTTTGAGCTTTTGGAGGCTCAAATCTCAAAATCAGGCTTCTCCCAAGTATTGGTAATTTTTCTCTTTGCATGCCTTTTCCAAAAATGCCAAGTTTTCAAAATTCCGAGCAGTCCTCCAAAATGGTCTCACCCGGGGTGAGACCATTCCACGGGAAAAACCTGTAATTTTACCAAAAATTTGCAAAATGCTCCAAAATTCTCAAATTTTTCAGATTTTGATGCTAGATCAAGGCTGATCAGTACCATGATGAGTGAGGGATGCCTCAGCCAAGATGGGGAGTGG
>APFE031176118.1:2324-15813 GCA_000404065.3 Pinus taeda
AAGTTACCTTAGCAATATGAGAAAAAATATCACCAAAATCAATTCCTGACACCTGGGAATAACCTTTTTCTACCAACCGAGCTTCATATTTCTCCACCTTTCCTTCTACATTTGTCTTCTTCTTGAACACTCATTGGCTGCTAATGGGTTTTCTTCCAGCTGGCAACTCCACCAGATCCCAAGCCTCATTTTTGTGCAAAGATGCCATTTCATCAATCATGGCCTCTTTCCAGAGCTTTCCATCCTCTGAATCTACTACTTCATTCACATTTATGGGATCATCATTAGTAATATATAAAACAAAATTGGAACAGAAAGCAGATGGACTATAACTCTCTAGCTGCCTTCTTTCTCTAATTGATCTTCTCACACCTGGAGTTTATGGCTCTTCATCTTCTGATTCCTGCTTTGTTGTAGAGTCTGATTCCTCCTCCTTTAGCTCAAACACTGAGTCTCCATCTTTCATCCTCAGGTTATACAACTTTTTCCACAGGAACAGTTTAGGTGTTTATTAAAGGAATTTACTAAAGTGTTATAAACCATAAAACCTAATCCCTAATCACTAAACCCTAAGAATTTTTAAATATTTTAAACCTGAAACCCTAAAAACTAAATGCTAAGAATTATGTAATATTATAATATAAAACCCTTCAAGAGAAATAAAATTACCTTGCGAATTCCCCTAGTCTCCACATAAATGAGGAACACACTCCAACACAATTTACTCCTTCTCTATATCCAATGACAAGTGTTAGCGTAGAATGAGAGCAATAGATTTTTTTTTACTACATACAAGAAGTTTTAGCATAATGAGTGAGTTACGTTAGACTAACAAATTTAGTATCAAAACATGGAATTGAAATTGAGATAGAGCACATAAAAGAACCCATACAAGGAATTACAGCGAGTAGCAGAGAATTAAAGCCAACACAACTTACAGAGTTGCAGAGTGGTGCCATGGCTATGTGAACCAAGCGAAAGGAGGGAAACGAGGTTGTAAATTGAGGTTAGGTGTTTTGAATAACCTTACAAAACCCACAATTTGATCCAAACTTTCACTCTAGGTTATTAAGGGAATTATGATTTTCCTCAAATCATGTGAATATGATGTGGAGTGGGTATCATGGTATTAAACAATAGCACCAAATCTAACCTATTTCCAATCCATTAATATGAAAGGATGAAGTTTTAAAACTAGAATGAATAGTTTATTTGGTATATGGCAAATATAGCATGGTAAGGCTTGAAATCAATTACAGGGAACAAAAACATAAATTAAGTTGTGTTATACAAGGAAATCATGTAGCTAAATTATAATCATATTAAATGAAATTGATATTCTTTGCAACAAACAATGCTAATGGATAGTAATGTGATACGTTCAAAAGATAACCATACATAGAAAAATATTGAATTCATCAGTTGTCAATCTTAAGAATTCAAAACATATTCCTTGTAATGTAATGAAAATTAATAGCATATACTAGTAGTATACAACATGGAAATAGGGTAGAGAAAGAAATATACAATACTACTATTCCAGATTCATGCTCAATTTTGGTAATTTTAAAGAAAAATGATTTCTTTTTGTATGAGATGGACCTATGTTACACTTATCTTCCCCTAGCCTAGCCTATCCTAGTCTACTTTCACTTAACTAAAACTATTCTAGTGTAGCCTAGGCAAGTCTAGCCTACACTATCCTATCTTAGTTTACTCTAGCCTAGCCTATTCAACCGTAGCCTAACATAATCTAGCATAATTGGGCATAGCCTACTCTCACATGACTTAGCACACTCTAGCCTATCCTAGCCTAGACAAGCCTAGATTGCACTAGCTTGGCCTACCCTAATCTATCCTAGCCTCACCTATCCTATCATCACCTATACTAGCCTCACATATCCTCGGTTATCATGGCCTACTTTACTCTAGACTAGCCTATTGTAACCTATTGTATCCTAGCTTACCTTAGCCTACCCTACAATACACTAGCCCTAGCATAGCCTAATTTATCCTAGCCTAGCCTAGCCTACTCTATCCTACCCTAGCCTACAGTAGCCTAGTCTAGCCTAGCCTAGCTTAAACTAGCCTAGTCTAGCCTACCCTAGAGTACACTACTCTGTTCTAGCCTAGGGTAGCCTACACTAGCCTAGTCTAGCATAACCTATCCTACTCTTGTGTGGCTAGCCTACACTAGCTTAGTCTAGTCTAACCTAGCTAGATTACATTAGCATAGCCTAACCTACTTTACTCTAGCCTATGTAGCCTAGCATTGCGTAGCATTTCCTAAGATAACCTTGGATAGCCTAGCCTAGCTTAGCCTACTCTAACGTAGACCATTGTTAGCATATATTTGTGTAGCCTAACGTACCCTACCCTAGTTTAATCTATCCTAGTCTAGCCTACACTAGCCTAGTCTAGCTTAGCCTAACTTACCCTACCCTAGTCTAGCCTAGGCTAACCTAACTTTGCCTACTCTTGCCTAGCTAGCCTACACTAGTTTAGTCTAGTCTAGCTTAGCTAGCCTACACTAGCTTAGTCTAGTCTAGCCTAGCTAGTTACTTTGGCATAGCCTAACCTACTTTACTCTAGCCTCCCTAGCCTAGCCTTGCATAGCCTAGGATAGTCTACTCTAGCCTATACCCTTTTTACCATATATTTGTCTATCCTAACCTACTCTAGCCTAGATTTCTATAGCCTAACCTAGTGTAGCCTTTCCTAGCGTAACCTAGCCTGCTTTAGCATAAGATATCCTACTCCAACATGGCATAGCCCTGCCTAGGATAGGTTACACTAGTTTAGATTACTCTAGCCTAGCCTACTATAGCCTAGCCTAGTCTAGCCTACTGTAGCCTAGCCTAGTCTAGCTTAGCCTAGTCTAGCCTAACCTATTCTAGCCTAGGCTAGCCTAGCTTTTCCTAGTCTACTAGGGCCTAACCTATCCTACTCTATCTTGATGTAATCTAGACTAGCCTAGCCTATCCTATCCTACTGTAGCATATCCTAGCATACTATAGTCTACTCTAGCCTAGGCTAACCCACTCTAGCCTATCCTACACTACGATAACCTAAAGGAGCCTACTTTACTCTAACCTACAGTACTCTAGCCTAGCCTAGCCTCGGCTAGCCTACTATATCCCAACATACCTTAGTATAACCTAGTCTATCCTACTCTACTCTAACTTACCCTACTCAATATGTTCTTACTTGTCCTAGCCTATCCTATCCTATAGTAGCCTACTTTAGCCTAGCCTAGTCTAACCCACATTATCCTATTCTATCGTAGACTAGCCTAAACAACATGATCCTATTTTAGCTTAGCCTTCCATACCTTTCCCTAGCCCAACCCATGCAGCTTAGCCCATCTCCACCAAGCCTAACATATCCTGACTTAGCCTAGTCTAGCCTACTCTCACCGAGACTAGCGTAGCTTAACCTACTCTACCCTATCCTAGCCTATCCTATCCTAACCTACTCTAGCATAACATAACCTACTCTAGAATATCCTAGCCTAGCCTAACCTAACTTATTCTAGCCTAGCTCAGCCTAGACTAGCCTAGCCTATCTTGGCCTAGCCTACTATATCCTGGCATTACCAAGCGTATCCTAGTCTATCCTAGCATAGCCTAGCCTAGCCTAGCCTACTCTATCCTACTCTTCCGTAAACTAGCCTACCCAATTCCAACCTACTCTAGCCTAGCTTAACCCAATCCAGCCTAGCGTGTTCTAACCTAACCTGACCTATCCTAGCCTAGCTTATCCTACTCTAGCCTACTAGCCTAAACTAACCTAGCTAGGTGTAATCTAGCCTTCCCGTTCTATGCTAGACTAGCATACTTTATCCAAGCCTAGCCTAGACTAGCCTAGCTTAGGCTAGCTGACTTTAGCATAGCCTAGGGTAGCCTAGCCTATGTTAGCCTAGCCTACGTTATCCTATCCTAGCCTACCCTACTCAAGAATAATTTTTCCTTTCCTAGCCTTCTCTAACGCAGGCCAACCTACTTTAGCATAAGCTAGCCTACCCTACCCTATTGGAGCCTAGCCTACTCTAGCATAGCCTAACCTAGCCTCTCCTATCCTACTGTAATCTACATTAGCGTAGCCTATCATATTATAACCTAACTATCCTAGCCTAACCTACGCTACTCCATCCTACTTTAGCCTAGCCTAAACTATCATAGCCAACTATATCCTACTCTTGCCTAGCCTAGCCTACATTAGCCTACCCTTTCCTAGCATAGCTAAGCCTACACTGTCATAGCCTAGATATGCCTAGTCTAGCCTAGCCTACTCTTCCTTAGCCTCTACTAGTCTAGCCTATTGAGTCCTATGGTAATCTAGCCTAACATACTCTATCCTAGCCTAGCTTAGCCCATGATGGCATAGCCCAGCGTAGCCTTATATAGCCTAGACTATTCTAGCCTAGCCTACCCTAGCCTAGCCTAGCCTACTCTAGCCTAGCCTATCTTAGCCTACTCTTCCCTAGCCTAGCCTATCTTAGCCTACTCTTGCCTAGCCTAGGCTACCTACTCTAGCATATCCTAGCCTAGGCTACTCTAGGCTACCTACTCTAGCATATCCTAGCCTAGGCTACTCTAGGCTACCTACTCTAGCATATCCTAGCCTAGCCTAGCCTAGCCTAGCATACTATAGGTTACACTAGGCTACCCTACTCTATCCTAGCCTAGCCAAGCCTACTCTAGCCTAACCTAACTTAGCCTACTCTAGCCTAGCTTATCTTATCCTAGCCTGGTATATACTAACCTAGCATAGCCTAACCTACTCTAGCCTTCTCTAGCCTAGCCTACTCTACTCCAGCCTACTTTATCCTACTCTACCTTAGCCTAGTCTAGAATATCCTATCCTAACATTTTCTAACCTACTCTAGCTTCTCCTAGCCTAGCCTTTCCTACTCTATCCCATTATAGCCTTGGTTAGCCTACTCTATCCTAGCTTACTCTAACCTATACTATTCTAGCATAACCTACCTTAGCATAGCCTAGTATATCGCAACATACCATAGCCTAGCCTACTCTACGTTAGCCTACTCTAGCCTACTCTAAGTTAGCCTACTCTACTCTACCTTACTCTATCCTACTCTACTCTAGCTTATCCTACTCTACCCTAGCCTAGTCTTGCCTATCTTATCCTAACCTTTCCTAACCTACTCTAGCCTTTCCTACCCTATCCTACCTTAGCTTACCTTATACTACTCTATCCTCCCTTACTCTAGCCTAGACTATTATAGCCTAACCTAATCTAGCCTAGCCTACTGTAGCCCACTCTAACCAACTATCCAACTGTAGCCTAGTCTAACATATTTTAGCCTAACCTTTCCTGGTCCACCTTAGTCTACTCTATCTTAACCTCACCCAGCCTACTCTAGCTTAGCATAGGCTAGCCTAGCCTACTCTAGCCTAGATTAACCTAGCTTAGCCTAGCCTACTCCATCCTACCTTACATTACTCTAGGCCAGCCTACTCCAGCCTCACCTAGCCTAGCCTAGCCTAACCTAGTCTACTCTATCCTACTCTAGCCTAGCCTACCTTAGTGTACTCAATCCTATCCTAGCCTAGCCTATTCTTTCTTAGCTTCGCCTAGCCAACTCTAGTGTAGTCTTGCTTAGCCTACTCTATCCTTGTCTTACTTAGCCTACTCTAGCCTAGCCTAGGCTACTTTAGCCTAGCAGAGCCTATTTTATCCTACCCTTGGCTAGCCTACCATAGCCTATTGTACCCTATCCTAGACTACCCTAGTCTAAGTTAGCTTAGCATAGCCTACTCTACTCTAGTTACTCTAGCTTACTTTAGGCTAGCCTAGTCTATTCTACCCTACTCTACTGTAGCCTATTGTAGTATACTCTAGGAATTTATACATACATGATGTAGTTGAGACATTAATAAAACACATATTCAATATTAATGTATAAAATTATTTACATCACTATTTGATTTTATAATATAGATTTTAATAGAAACACAATATCCCTTCATATTATATCAATTCAAACAATTTTTCATTATATTATCTTAGTTAAAAATATACCATATTGTAGAACTTAATAACATATTAATTATATAAATTTTAAAATCATTTAAAAAATAAACTGAACTAAATAACCTTAATAAAAAAATTATTTTGAAATAAATGAAAGTATATAGTATTAATAAAAAAATAAATACAAAAAAAAATTATTTAACATATATTACATCTATTAATATCTAATTTAATAATGAAAATATATAAAAGCTAACCATAATAATTATGTAAAAACAAAATCTAAGATAAAAAATTAGAAGATGTAATCAAAAATGCATTTATAAAATGTAAAAACATAACTTACATATATTATTGGACAAAGCCATTTAATCTAAACTACATTGTAGGAGAAATTTAACTTAATAATAAAATGGGCACCTATTAAAAAATGATTTTTAGAATGATAAGTTACAAAACTCATTTTAATAATTGCGATAATTGCCAAAGATACTCCAGACAATACTCACCCCAAACTAAACTAAATAAATAGGAAACCTATGTGAATAAAACAAAACTACAATGCAATTTAACTCATCAAAATAAAACAAAACTACCTTACAATTAGATTGAAAGAACATTTACTTTCCTCTTACAATGTTATTGAAACTCCACTTACCTCCAATACTAGTGGTGAAACTAAAATAAAAGTACATTAGAAGTTGTAAAAGTACATAATTGGATGCATAATTGACTGATTAAAAATGGAAAGAAAAAGGATGTATCCTCTTTCATGGGACTTTATTACTTACATTCGCCCAAAAGAATAAAATTGGAAAAGAATAGTAAAAAATTACACCCAAGCAGATAAAAAAGAAACGATAAGAAAACATGCAGTAAGAAAGAAAATCCATCTATAGAAAATCTATGAAAAGAAGTATGGAACTAAGCATGAAAAAACGTAACAAGAAGTTTGGCTCCACCAAGAGACACAGAGGGTCCGTGAACTAAAAATTAGTATGCAGCGAAAACGGAAATCTTAAAGAGAAAATTAAGCCAATGGAGTTATACTTCCGAAGGGAGGTCTTCACACAAAGGTGCAACTGAAGTGAACAATGATGAGAGGATTTTTCATTTTACAATCACGGAAAAGCAATGACCACTTTAAAGTTAACATGAATAAACTGTAGGTCCCATCAGAGAAATTGCAATATATGCCTTTGAAGTAAAAAAACCAGTAAAAATCGTTAACGACTAAACCTAGAACGCAAATATTATTGCAACGTGGCACAGGCCAAAAGGCTATTTAAGTACCTTTTTGGTGTCATGTAGTCCACACCCATTTCATATATTAGAAATGGTTTGGTATATGAAATCGTTTGGGACGCTTAGATCTAAGAAAAAAATAAAAAGGAGAATGGTCAGAGAAATGATTAAGTTAGTGAAAATATAGAAAAGTGGAGAACAATCGTCTGGTAAACAACTATATACAATCTGTCCATTATTCTACCCATCCCCACAGTAAAAAATATACAATCTGTCGAACAGACTATCACATACTGTATTTGTTTTTGAATTACAATTTCAATCATATTTCACTTGGAATTCAGAAATAGAATTAGAAACTGAAACCCAATTCAAGAATCACTTCTAACTTTCACCGGCACCACAGCTCGATAGAGGGTACTTCTGGCTGGTACAATGCACTAAATAATTTCAAAGGCCAACAATGTTGTCATGGCCCATAGATCCAGCAACAGTGTCGTCAGTCAGTACGAAATGATATCCGCGGCATCAACCAGAGTACGAGCACTGAAAATTTGAGCATTACGAGCACCTGCAGAGGCTGAGAGGCACAAGGAGAAGCCATTAACTCCATCTTTCCCGAACGCGTCCTTTCATATCATGCATCTTCTATCATAATATGCTAGCTCTCCTATTAGAAATAGGAATGGAATTCAAAACAAGAACTGGAATCTCACCTGCGCTCCCACTCCCAGCTTTTAGCCTCCCACTCCCCGCTTTTACGCTGACACACCACTAACGCATGGAACATGAATTCAAGAACGAGAATTGGAATCTCACCTGTGCTCCCACTCCCAGCTTTTACGCTGACACACCATAACACATGGAACATGAATTCAAGAACGAGAATTGGAATCTCACCTGTCCTCCCACTCCCAGCTTTTACGCTGACACACCACTGACACATTCAACAGAAATTCAAGAACGAGAATTAGAATCTCACGTGCGCTCCCACTTCCAACAGGGATTCAAGAACGAGAATTGGAATCTCACGTGCCCTCCCACTTTTAGCTTTTACTCTAACACACCACTCAAACATTGAACAATAACGAAAATTTTAAAAGGTTCAAAAACTTTAAAAGGTTCCAAATTTATACGAACGATCCTCGATTGTAAAGAGAACTAATTTGAAAAAATAATATTATTTTAAATATAGATTTAACATGATTTTATAGGGATCTATTTTATCTATTTTTTCATTTGTAATTTTTTTTATGAATAGATATTGTTTAAATGTTTTGTATATTTATTTATTTCTTTTGATTTCATAAAAGAAAATTAGGAGTAGACATTATTTAAATGTTTTGTATAGTGATTTATTTATTTTTAGATTTTTATTTTCTTGAATATGATCAAAATTTCAATTTCATGATAGACGAACATGGTTACACATACCGGGCTATAGAATGAGCATCTAGGCTCAATGAGTAAATCAGCCTAAATGGAAATCTTTTTGCTATTACAAATGTTTTTATTAATCTAAAATAAATTTTTATATCTAAGATGACGAATGTATAAATTATGAGATAAAATCATCCATGGAAATCCTTCTGCCACAGAAAATATTTTTATCAAGATAAAACATTTTTTTTTATGAATGGGAAATAACTATAAGGCATTATAATGTTATGATGTTTTTTTATTATAATATATATTTAATTTAGTAAAAAATAATTAATATTGAAATATATAAATTTTTGAAACTAATTAAATTTCATTTTTAAATAATATTAATAAAATGTTTTTAACTAAGTTCATATTAATTTGTTAAAGAAAAATTATTAAAACTTTCTTTATTTAAATTTAATTGAACTTCTTTGTTGAAAATAAATGATCCTTTGTAGTAGGGTAGTTTAATTGGTGATGGACAGGGTAGTTCAATTGCTAAAAGAATAATGAATATGTAGTAGTTAAGAAATTCCAGGTTCAAATATCCCACAAAAATGGTAAACCATAGATTAGTAGCCTCGTGTGAAATTGAATAAACTATGAGATGGGATGTTAAAACAAACCTAAAAAGGAATAAAAACTGTTAAGTGCAAAAGTGGCCAAGGCTATGTGGGATAAATAATTAACCTCAGTTCTTCAACTGACTTTCATTGGTTACAAACATTCCATATCAAACCCAAAGTCATGGAAAAAAGAGAAATGTTAAAGCATTTAATGGAGTGCATGCATCCTATCGTAAATGATATACATGAGCAATAAAAGATATACATCAACCTACTTTTCTCTAATCATATATGCCTCAATCGATATATATGGTTTCTTACCACGGATACATTCAACAACCGTTTCAGGGAGAAATCCCCAATCAGCCAAAAGTTTTCAAGAGATGTAAGTCTCCTTTTCAACCACTGTTTCAGAGCTCGATGCAACCTTGTCCAGTAATTTTTGGGAATTTTCTCATCATATTTTAGAACACTTATGATATTTACAGGTTGCTTTATTGGAATACTTGAAACATTAATGCATAACTGTGTGATGGCATTGGATGGATGGAGTGGGTGTTTTTTAAACGATCATAATCTCAGCATTGTCTCATCATTTTCAAGAACACTTTTTGTATTTACACGTTACTTTATTAATTTATTTGTGATAGTAATGGAGGGACGGAGTGGGTGTTTTTTAAGGGAATCAGAAGGAATTGGGAAATGATATTAATCGATAATGATTTAAGCTTCTTTGAATTATTAAATTCTCTAATTATTTACAAATTTATCGACCAAATAATTTTTAATATCTAAATCAATTTTAAAATAAATTAAACTGTCAAAATAAAATTTTAAAATATAAAGAATTTTGATACCAAAAAATATCAAGTAAGAAGATTCCACTTACTAGAATTTTCGTCAAAGTAAAAATATTTCACTTATTTAACCCAATTAAAAAACACTTTTCATTATAATCATAGCCTATTTTTTAAACATAAATTAAAATCTCAAAAACCAAATTTTAAAATACAAAGAATTTTGATACAGAAAAACCCAAAGTAGGAAGATTCCACTTATTGAAATTTTAGTCCTGCAAGTACAAAGATTTCACTCATTTAAACAAAATAAAAAAGCTCTTTTTATCATAATCCTTGGCTATTTTTTAACATTTAAATCATTTTTAAAATGGGGTGAAATCCCAAGAAACCGAGATTTAAAATATATGGAATTTTGATGGAATTTTGATCCTGAAAAACCAGACTACGGAGATTCCACAGCTTTCAAAAAACTTAAAAACTTAGCCTAATCTATATGACGAACATGATTGGAATTTGGATTTTTAACCTATCATACAATTTTTTTTTGATGTTTTATGTCTTTATACTTTCTATCAAGAAACGTTATGTTCAAATTTTTTCCCTTCAAAAGTGAATTTAGCATAATAAATTAACTGGTTACCAATAAAGTGTTTATTTTTCTAAAACAATTGAAGTGTAGCGGGCATTTTTTGAAAGAATGAACTCAGTATTGTAGTCACAAGATTTAAACATTACTTTATCATGTCATTTTCTAAAAAAATGGTGGTGGGTAGCTATCTCCAGTGTTTTATATCAAATGACATAATTGCTAGTTGAGTAAGGTGGGATGACTCCTTTTCTTTGGAATGAAAATATCCATTGATCATTTATATCAAGGAACTTTTATAGATGGTGGTCATCAATTTGTCTTCTATAACTAGTTTCTCTCTCTTCTCTCCAAAATTATGGATAATTAGGATTAGAGTTCTTTGAAATGTTTCTAAAAAGAAACTTTTATTAATATGTTATTTTGTTTTTATTAGAGATTGCAAAAAATAGTGAATAAAAATCAAAGCCTATCATTTACTTCATTATATAACCATAATTGTAGGGCCAATGCCAACAATTTTGTTTTCTGTGTTTCAGCCATAAAAACTTAATTGAAAATCTTATTCTTTTGCATATCTAGTTGAGAGTCCTAATATTTCCTTATTTATCATTATAATGTTATTTATTCAAATTGTTATATGGTATTGCATGCAACATTATAGAAAATATACCAAAAACTAACTTATTAAACCTTTATAGTTTACTTAATTGGCCTAATGATTGAGTCCTTTAACTTTGGTAATTAATATCCTATCCCTACTGGATCTAAAGTACCCTATCACTGTCAATTCATCACCTTGAATTGTTCTTGTTGAATATCCTTAAGGTGATTTATATATGGGTAAACCTCCTTTGTAGGTTAAAGACTTCTTCATCACCTTGAATTATTCTTTTTGAATATCCTTAAGTCAATTTGTATATGGCTAACCTCCCTTATAGTTTAATTACAACTAAGTAAATGGAGAATGACTACTGAGGTGAAATCTCTAAGAATTATCTTGTTTTGATGTTTGAATTTTCCTAGTGAAGATTTGTAGTAGGCTTGCAGGATTTTGAGTAATTTAGAATAGACCAAATAGTTCATGAGAAAATACACATGTTCATCACAATTTAAATAGAAATAAAGAGATAACTAAATTTTAATTAAAATATACTTTATTTCTTTTACATAAAGTTTTATATATATATATATCAAACATGAATGGACATAATAGTTTAAATGTATGATATTTAAGTGCAATGTTTCAACTTATGTATCTGATACTTATTCCTTGGCATAATACAATTTACGGTTTATTATAAGTAATTTGTTTTCACCTTCAGATATCATAGCAATTAGAATTTTTGTAATAGATTCACCAATATGGAAAGATGGTCAAATTTAATTTAACTCTACATAATTTCTTTTATTCAATTTATTATATCTTGTTTTTATGGTGAAGAGATGTTGTTATCCTCTTTAATAAGTATCAAATATCTCACAGGACATGTTTTCCCCTAGTTTATCAAATAATTTTAGAAAAGTGTTGATAACCTTACATCTGAATAGGTGCTTGAGGGTGGGAGAATATGTTCTCATGAGTTTGGTTTATCTTGCATCATTAAGAGGACAAGTCATTATCCTCTTGATCTAGGTTGATATCAAACTTATGACATTATTTTCATTTCCATTTAACTAGGGTTGTTAAGGAAAAACCCATATCACTCTAATTTAAGTGCATAAAATTCTTTCGATTGTAAAACAGGATTGAGACTCAGTCTGAAAGCTGAGCGTCACACTGAATATCTTAAGGTCACGTGTTCTATCCACGCTCAACAACCTAACGATGGTTTCCCTCGTTCTTCAATGGTGATTTCGCAATCACAATCTCTCCTTGGCAATATGTGAAGATTTCTTAAGGAGGGAAACGATGGTCATGCCCAATTTCGATCAGCGATGAACAGTTGGTAGAGGATCTTCGAAGATTATAGAAAATGAGTGGTAACGACAATGTTGTTGCCTCCATATCTTGTTGGGAGAGCGTCAAGGAAAAGCTGAGTGTACTGAATATCTGAAGGTCATGTGTTTGATCCATGCTCCGGTCCATGCTCAACGCACCTAAAACTTCATAATTTTAGTTCTAATCACACTAGAGGTAAGGAAGTCATTTCTGTCCATTCGAATTATCTTATCATTCTATAGCTGCGCCTCTTCTCCTTCGATCCTTGTTTTAAAGTCTTCTTTATAATTTTTTTCCGCAACTGTTGATATCATAGATGGATAATTAATTTTGTTTTAAGATGTGAAGCCATGCCTTTTTTTTCGAACCTTGTTTTATGGTATGGATAGGGTTTATTTTTTCCTGCACCTATGGATATGGTTTAATGTTTTTTCCTGCACATGAGGATAATTTTGTTTATAATTATTTTGCTGCAACTCGGGGAAGCACTTATTGATACTTTTCGTGTTCCATTATTTTTTTCACATTTCATTGTCTGATCCAGTAACTATGGATAATTTTATGGATAATTTTGTTTGCACGTTTATGAATCCGATTCTACTACTATGGATAGGGTTTATGTTTATGGATAATTTTGTTGGCACATTTCAAATGTTAAGCACTTGTTAAGCATTTGAATTGGAAAATATTTATTTATATTTTTCGTTTTCATTACAATTAGTCCTCACTATTCGTCTATCCTCACACTCAATTGCAATTAGTCTTCAATTAGTACATTGATACTTCTACTACTATGGATACACTCAATTGCAATTAGTCTTCAATTAGTACATTGATACTTCTACTACTATGGATAGGGTTTATGTTTATGGATAATTTTGTTGGCACATTTCAAATGTTAAGCACTTGTTAAGCATTTGAATTGAAA
>APFE031176124.1:0-13396 GCA_000404065.3 Pinus taeda
TTACTTAATGGGAAAAGAGACAGTAATACATACTAATCATCAACCACTTCAATATCTACACTCCCAAACTAAGTTGCAGCAATCAAGACACTACAAGTGGATGGGTTTTCTACAACAATTTCATCTAGTCATCATATATAAAAAGGGCATACACAACAAAGTTGTAGACATGTTATCTAGACCCATTATAAATGCATCTATCATACTTAAGCATAATTATGTGCTACATTAAAGCTACATAGAACAATATGCTCAGGATATGGATTTTAAAGATGTATATGCAACTTTGAGTCAAGGAAAAAAGGTAGAAGAATTGGACTATCATGTGAAGGACCGACTCTTATATCATTGTGGGAAACTCTGCATTCCACAAACAGAGAGAGTAAAGATAATTAGGGAGGCACACACTTCCCTGATATCAAGTCACTTTGGGGTAAGTAAAACAGTTGCACAGCTGCAAAGATTTTGTTATTGGCCGAAAATGAATGAGACAGTTTCTAGATATGTAAGAGGGTGTACTATGTGCTAAAAGCAAGCCCAACAATAGAAAACTAACCTTGTACACTCCTTTACCAGTTCCTTCTCACCCTTGGGAAACTGTTTCCATGGATTTTGTTGGAGGACTGCCTAAATCTAAGAAAGGTCATGATTATCTATATGTGGTTGTGGATAGGTTCAGCAAAATGTGTATTTTGGTACCTTGTAATAAACAGATTACAGCTGAACAAACTGCAAATTATTCTTTGAACATGAATGGGTTCATTTTGGATTACCCACTTCCATTGTATCTGATCGAGACACCCGATTTGTGGGGAAGTTTTGGTCAAGTCTATGGGAACTAATGGACACCCAACTAAAAAAACATAACTTTTCATCCACAAACCGATGCCCAGACAGAAGTAGTTAACATGACAGTGATCCAGTTACTCAGGGGATATTGCAGCAAACATCCTAAGCTTTGGGATGAACATTTGTGTTATGTGCAGCGTGCTTACAATAGAGGAAAACACTCTTCTACACAGAGATCTCCTTTTGAACCCTGTTTTGGTTTCATACCAAGGTCTCCTTTGGATTTTGTCTTTAGTAAAGATACCATGGTTGATGGACACAGTGATGTGGACAAGGCAACTAGGTTCATTGAACAAATCAAGGAGATCCACCGCGCAGTGTAGGAACAGCTAGAAAAGAGCCAAGCCAAATACAAGGCTAGGCATGACAAGCATCGGATGGAGCATAGTTTTCGAGTTGGAGACCAGGTCTCGCTGTATATCAGCAAGGATAGGATGCAAAGTGAAGGTAAAAAGCTAAAGCCTATCAGGTATGGACCTTTTAGGATACTTGAGAAGATTGGTGAAAATGCTTTTCGCCTTGATCTACCAACTTACATGCACATCTACTCAATCGTAAATGCAGATTGCTTGAGATTGTTTGAACCTTCAATGATTGAGGATCGTGAAGAGCAAAGTCAATTGCCTTCTATTGATGACCTGCTACCTGAATATCTTAATGAATTGCAAGAAGACATAGTCTTGGACAGGAAGGTGAGGACGACGCACAAAAGAGATGTTGAGTACCTCAAAATTGGACACAAAGGTTCGAAGCCGAGTAGTGCAAAGTGGATTGAGATTGGACAAGTGAGACAGCAGTATCCTCACTTAGTCGATGCTTGAAAGAAAACCAACTTTTGGTGGTCCAAAAGCTTTTTCAGTGGGAAGGTCGTGATCCGAATTGGATCCATAAAATATTGTCAAAGAAGACTGTATTAGGTTCGGACAAATCTCTAAAAATTCCAAAACAGTGATCAAAAACACCCTGAACCAGTGGCAATGGCAGCCAGCGTGGAACGACGAGGACCTCGGTCAAAGCGCGCTGACCGAGGCGCAGGAGGTCAAAGTAGCCCCTGGGAGCCTCGGATCAGGAGAAGGAGGTGGATTTTGATGCGCGATTAGCGCTAATCGCGCATTGTTGGGCGAACAGGGCCAAAATGGGGGCGCCTCGAGCACTCGGTTGTGTTGGGAGCCGGAGAACCACGGGCAAAAAGCGAAAAGCGCTAACATACAAAGGCGAGACCCGCACTTTGGAAAACCAGCAGTATTAATCAGGGTGCCTTCAAATGGTAAGCGGTTCTGGAGAAATTGGAGCGATCCCATACATCGATTGACGCGTGGCAAGCGGAGGTGAGAGAAAACCGCCGTTGATCACGCGCTATCGGTCAAGCAAGTCAATTGCGCGAGACGTGCGTATGGCGTCGGATCTGGAGGACCTAGATCAGACGACTGAGATCGAGCTCGACGAGGGGGAAGTGGAATTGACAAAAGAATAAGTCGTGTTTTAGAAGGATTTGGAATCCGTTTAACCACCACAGTGGAGGAAAGACTTCATCCACAACGTAACTGAAGAAACAAACCGACGAAGCAGGTTGGCGCCGTTTAGAGGAGGACATGTGGCCACTCCCTGAGTGTTCATGATGACGCCGAACAGGGAACTCCAAGCGCAACTGCAGAAGGTGAATCGACAGAGGCAGAAGAGGAACCGAACAGGCATTGGAACGAATGACTAAAAACCATGAACAGAGACAAAAAAAAAAAGTTAGAGTCAATCAGAGCGAACCCTGACAGGAGGAATGAACACTGAGAGACAGAAACTAGAGAAGAAGACAGTAAAGCAAAAGCAGAAAGAGACAGAGGGCCAAGCTGACCAGCAGCAGCATCGAGCACCAGAGAGCTTGAGAGATTCAAGCCATCCCATAGGGGAATCTGTCCGGACTGAGCATCACATTTGGTTCTTTCCACTGAAGACCAGAAGGTCACAGAGCTGGTAGGAAGAAGAAGAGTCTGCGTACTCTAGTGGCTTGGAGAATCTAAGAACCACCCTACCAAGCAAAATCTACTCTAGGAGAACTCACATTGAGTCCCTGCATAGTAATTCTCTATTTAAAAGACAAAATAAAACAAAGCCACCACTGAAAGCTGGACCGAAGATGTAGCCTTGGAGAATAGGGTGAACTCCTTATTAAAACTCTTGTGTCTTTGAGTTTGCTTACTGTATTTCTCTGTTGTCTTTCCATTTTAAATGTCTGTGTGTTGGCAATCTGACCGATCCGTTGCTTAAATCACACAGAACACACACCAGCACATGAGTCTGTAATACCTTTGTTTAATAAATCTTCAACTGATGTCACTCATACGGTGATTATCAGATCATTCAATGGTAGTTGATACTGAAAGTATTTTAACACCTTGCGATGTGACAAATTTATACTCTGTTTTATTCCATATTATTACATTTTCAGCTATTACTCACTTCTATTATTGAAAATATGTAGAAGGTGGCATCATTTTCTAGAACACCTTCTACATATTTTGATATGAAGATATGTTCACAATCCATGGAATTAGGGTAACACCATCAGCCACCTATGACTACCTTGCATGTTGAAACAGCAATACAATGGGAGATGAAGTGAGTAAAACGATTCATATATATTAACAACATCATAATAAATATAGCAACTTTCCTAGAATTATCAAAATAGCCTAAAGAATTGTAGATATTACTTCGTGATTTGAATTGGATCATTATATTGTTTGCCATCCATCTCGATGCATTTGGAGTGGAAAAAATGGAAGAATTAGCTCACGGGGTCGTTTTTACCGGCGGAACCCAGTTTGGCGAAATGCAGTCTGAAACCTTTCAGAGCGTTTTTGAGGCATCAAATGACGTTTTATTCTACACATAGAGACCTTTCCAACGGCGCAAGAAGCGCATCAATCGAAGTCCGTATGCAAAAATGATGCCACTCAGAAGTTGACCTTCTTGTTTTCACACCTATAGTTCAGGAGGATACCACGTCAGCGCCCATTATTTATGGAAAAGAGGCTAGCCACGTGTTTGTGATGTAAAAAACTAGATGTTATGAATAAATATATAGCAAATAATGTAAATGATAATGTTGAGAGATTTAATTGATTAGATTGAATCCTTTAATATTAATTGTCAACCCGGGGTTTGTAAGCACGAATTTCCTTGCGCTCTCTTTGTTCAAGGTCAGGGCAAAGTTTGATGATTTCCCTTTTTACAATTTATGGAATGATAACTATTTGTAAATCAAATCATCTAATTTGTCAAGAGCAAACCCAACAATCAAATTCAATCTAAAACCTTTACAAATTTCAATATTCAAATCTATGCTAAACTATGTATCTCTAGAAAGCAGACTTTCATCCATACCAAACAGTATCAATCAAATCTCTGAATGTTGGTACCAGAGTTTCTATGTGAAAACCAATCAGTCATTCCTCAACAAGCATCCTATGATAATGGCTACTTTTACTTAAAGAAATCAAACAATCCTATGATAATAACCACTCATCTTATTAAACTATTGATGCCATAATCATTCATTCCCAGAGCAACAATGACACTAATCTATAGCAATCCAATTACTAATTCAATGAGTGATCTATTCTGATAGTACTTCAATCAACCAATCATTTTGTACTTAAGAGCTTATTTCCAAATCAATGTTCAGGGTTTAAGTATCAATTAGAAGAATTGCTTTGTTTTGTTGTTCTGTCTTCAATGGATCACTTACAAGATTTAATAAATGAAAGCAACTCTGATATTTATTTTACTTCATGCCCAGCTATCAATCCTAGAGACTACACCTAACTCTATGCTACAATCATGCAAATCCCTACCACTATGCTATTGTAAGTCATAACAATGATCTAATCGTGAAGTAGACGCCCTAACACATGAACCGAGAAGGTAGTCAATCATTCAAAGAAGACTGTCTTTTGCACAGAATTGAGGATAATCGTTTTAATTCACCACCGATATTGGCAATTAAAGGAATAGGAGATAAATGATAACTATAGAATTGGTCTTTTGAAAACGTTCCTGTAATGTTATATACCAATTTACAGTGCATCAATCCACAATGAAACAAACCAATTAATGATTCGTGCAAACCAGACATCCTTGTATTTATGTTACTAGTCCAATAGCTTAATCAAATTCGTTAAGTCTTCGAATGATCTAGACAGCGCCGGCCTATATTCAAGTGCCTCTGCAATATTACAGTTGGGATCGATCTAAGTCAATTCTTTTCAATGAAACAGAGATTGATTTAGAGGAAATAGACAAAACCTGTCCTATTCAATTGAGGTCATCATTCATCTATATCTGTTGAAAGATTTAAGGACTCTGGCATCAACTGTTGGTGACAATTCCAATCAATGTATCAGTGACCATACAATGCGTTCAAGGTGAGGGCAAATCAAAGCGATGGAGTGGCTCTAGTTCGGAAGGCACAAAATCACACCGAAATCTAATTGCAATTCATGAAAACGGTAGACTTCTGCAATCACACCTATTAATCAATCAATCAATAATAATCCACACAAACCGACTTGTAAATGGAAAAGGAAATTGAACGAATCTAAGTTCGCAGTGTCACTGCTGATACAAATACAAACAATCCCATATGGGTGGGCCCGGCCACACCTGGGGCTGATAAACTTACAGTAACTAAACGATCTCGATCACAATTTAAAACATGAACTTCAGCATTCCATTAACGCATTCAACTCGACTTCAGAGCAAGAGAAGCATAACGATTTTATATTAAAACTGGGTCACAATTGTACAGTAAAATGCTTCAAAGGTTCAATGTTGCCTCCCCCTTGGCATACATGCAAAGCTTTGGCTTTATACAGAGCTGTTAATGAAAACAAACGACTATTTGCCAAAGAAAACATAACAGAAAACTAAAAGATGCAATATTCAATTCTTTTGGAGAGCCTTTAAATAGCTAACGGTTGATGTTGATGTTGATCAATGCATGAATGGAGGACAAGGACTTATCAAACCATAACTATGGCATCAAAATAGGCAAATCCGAATTTGACTGTTAAGTACAAATCTGGACATTTTATATAAATTGGCCTCAGAGAACTCCACATATCTTCCAAACCGTAAGGAATTTTAATTGTTTGAGGGTTAGTAAATTGGTTATACTGGGACCAAAACCCATGTTCCATATTTTCCTAATTCTCCTTCACCTACACGGAAATCTAGGCAGAAGTTGGCAGTTTGAAAATTATTGCAGATTTGGGCAAATTTATGAATTTCCTTCTAGAGACCCACATGAGTGACCTGGGTGCAATCCAAGTTATGGAAAAGTATTACAGCATCATTTTTGACAATAACCTCTCTCGATATCTCCGGAAGCATGCCGAAAGTGTCAAAAGCCCCAAATTGGCCATTTCCGTACTCTACTGGCTCGTGAAGAAACTTGGCGATGGAACCCTGTGAAAATGTGCTTGGCGAAACCGTCATTAGTAAATCATGGAATAATCATCTTTAATCATAGAAAAGATAATAAAACTAATGATAATCAAGCACAAGACATAGGATGTGTTTTGGCGATAAATGATGGAATTAGGGTACGGAACAGGTTAAAGACCTAGGGTTTTAGGGTATGAATGGTGATATTGCGTGATGAAAACATGGGCATTTTTTAGGCTCATCAGATAATAATTAATAATGATTAGTTAATTAGTAATAAGGTTGAAGAGTCATGTTTAAATGAGACATGACTCTCCATGAAGAGGCACCTGCATAGTATATAAGAAAACCTCTCACTCTCATTTGAATCAATCTTATTCACACATTTAATATATAATATTTGTATCCACATGGATATCTTTATATTCCAAGTCTTCTGGAGTAATTAATCTGAAGAAGGAACTATGTTCGCTTCATTTGGTATCAAAGCAGTTCGATCCCTTGGCCGCTTCACTGCTGCACTGAGCTCGTTCTCTGATCCACTAGTTGGCCATTGACCATTTAAAAAAAATATATTAAAAAAATAACAATAAGTCAAAATTTCTATATAAAAAAGAGCATATATAAATAACAAAATATATATATATATATATATATATATATATAAAAAAATAGTTCATATAAAAATAATAATAATAATAATAAACAAATAAAAATTACCTGTTCTTACCTAGTCACCCGTTCGAGTGTTCATAGGCCAAACACGGTGTTCGAGTCTAATTCATCGGAACCATCGGTAACCTAGCCATCGCCCTCAACAAAAGAGTCGTTGTCATCGATGACGCCACCCTCACCACCATTCAGACTACCGTAGATGCCATTGCTCAGCCACCGCCAACAACAGTGCTCAGGGAACTACAGCCCGAGCCACTGCCAACAACGCCACCCAAGCCACCAAAGTCGCCATCAATAACATGGCCTGAGCCAGCGGATAACGATAACCAAGTAGCTTGCGACTGCTTTGTTTCCTTGGCAGTTGTGGGTGCCATCGTGCGAGCTTCCGTCATCGTAGCGTGCACTGTGGCGAGCGCCTTAACAACAAGTCGATCGACCAGCGACCAACAGGCCCTGCCTCAAACTCTCAACTATTGTAGTTTCGTAGCCACATCTGTCGTCAATCCATAGGGCAGTATTTTAATTACACTGCCTCCACATTCGTCGAAAAACAACACCAACGACCATTGTCACACTACAATCAACAATTCTTACCATCTGCCACCCATCCAATCCAAACAGTGGACGCCATTCTGTCATAATTAGACAAATCCATTGCTTTGGCCATACATAGGGACAAAATCTAGTTCAAAGAAACCCCTTTAATTCCCTACTGTGGTGATCTGTCCATACAGGGTATTGATTTAATCAAATCACGTGATATAGTACTAAACGCTACTCGAGGGAAGATTGTGATGGTTGAGGGCAGAAAAATCGACCATTTGTGAAGTTTAAAGAAATTTTTAAAATTACATCAACGTCTTAAAAAAAATATAACGTTTAAAGGAAGTAACAAGTTATTTAAATAAAGAAATTATTTAGGAAAATAGATCATTTTGAATCATAAAGAAGTTTTGAAGCACTAGAGGTAAACAAGTTTTGAAGCACAAGGGAAGTTAATAAGTGAAGGTTTATAATAATTAAAAAGTAAAACAATCTACTAATATATATATATAGAGAGAGAGGGGGGGGTTATACTTTATAAAGTAAAGGGAAAATATCAAGTCATTAGGGAAACAAAATTTAAAAGTTAGTGGAATTAGGGTTATTTGCTATGTTGCACGGGTTCCCGAACCCGAGGGTGGGGTTCTCGAACCCGTCCCGGGTTCTCAAACCCAAGTACCGGATTCTTGTACGGGTGCTTCTGAGAAGAACCCATAAGAACCAGGTTCTTCTATGAAGAACCGGGTTCTCCATTAAAAAAAATTGGGTTCTTTTGTCTTGACAGGTATGAAGAACCTTGACGATGGGTACTTGGAACCCCAAAATCGGGTTCTTTGGAGTTCATTTTAGTTTTTATTTTTAAATTTTTAATTAATTTAATGGGCTTTCCCTAATATTCCAAGTAGCTAGTTTTGCATCTTTCGAGAGGAATTGGAGTACTTATGCCTTTATGCATTCAGTAAAGAGAAATAGGTTGGGCTCAAAGAAGGCAGAGAACTTAGTGTACATTCATAGCACACTTTGTCTCATATCTCAAAAAGATCTTGGTTACAAGGAGGGTCCTTTCAAGAGAAGGGGCCAATACACAAATGATGCTATGTGTGTGGGCGACGAGATACAACCAAATGGCCTTATTGAGCTACCTCCAGTTGCTATGGATGAGAAAGAGCCTAAAGATGAGAGTGATTCCTACTTGGATAGCATGCTAATTGAAGATCTGAGTGATGTTGATGACATGGCTTGAGGAAGCCATTGTTCACTATTAGCTATTTTTATTTTAGTATTTTAAAATTTCCTAGTTTTTGTTTGGAGATGCCTTAAGGCAAATTTTGAATGTAGAATGACAATGGACATATATCATGATTCTTATCAATATGTAAACTCCAATTTGCACTTGATATCACACTAGAAATTTTGAGATTTCATTGTGAATGTTGAATGTTCAATGATGTGCATGTTTAAATATTTAAACTTTAAATCATAAGTATTTTAGTTTTCTTGTTTAAAGTTGAAAAATATACAAATTCACTTATATTATAATTTATAAATATAAATTTTATATATTATATATTATAAATTATAATATACCCCCGACGAACCCACGCACCCTGTTTCAGAAAATGACGTCCCCGTCCCCGTCCCCGAACCCACGTTTCCTGGCAACATAGGTTATTTGGGAAAAAAAAACGTATATAAAAAATATGGGTTTCTTTTCAATATGTCATTTTTGTTCAAAAGGATATCCTAATTGTCAAGAGTCATTCAAAAATCAAAACGTCGTCTGCACAAAATGTTACAAATTTTTTACTTTAGTTGAATCTCTAACTGATTCAGAAAAACAATCATTAGCAAGACATATGAAACAATTAATGGCAACAATTAGGCAGCAACATACAAATTTTAATAAGGAAATGAAGAAAACGGAATCCAAATTACAATATAAACGTCCATTATCACCCCTACAAAACAATGTAATCCAATGTACCGAGAAATTGCAGCTAGAAGATCAAGAGAATGGCAAAATAGCCAAACTTTAGCAAAACAAGAAAGTGTTACAACAGGAATATAAAGATCTTTCAGATATTCATTACAAACAAGTAATGGAAAAGGACGAAGAAATTTCTCACCTCAAGGACCACGTTGAAAAATTAATTGCACAAGTCAAGAAGACTAAAGTCACAAATAAGGAACTCAAGCAACGCTTATCAAAACAAGAAGATGAGAATTTACGTTTAAAGAACCTTAATAAAAATCTATTAGAACAAATCAGAGATCTAAAAGATGAAAAACTTAAAAAGTCAAAACACTGAAAATAAGGTTCATAAATCAGAAATCAAAGAACTTTTACCTCTGAGAAACCATAATCAAAATCTACTCACTCAAATTAAGAAACTTAAGGATGATAAGAAAGCATTAAAAGACAAGTTAGAACAATTTACTCAAGAAGAAGTATCAAAATCTCCAGTCGTAATAGTCCAAGTTGAAGATAAGGGAATGAATATCGTTCCAGTGAATATCATAACTCAAGAAGAATGCAAACTAGTTGAAGAAAAGACGCACTTAGATGTTGCAGTTCAGATGATAAACACCCCAAGTGAAGGTTTTGTAACCAATTCAACAACAACGTCACCTGAAGTAAATCAAAAAAATTCCACATACTTAATAAGGGAAAGTCAAACCAAAAAAGTTCCCCATCAACATCTAAATCATGAAAGTAGACAACTCAACCATGCTACGTATCAAAATCATTCAAAATAGAAACAACAAATTGATGTTCCAAAGAACATTGATGTAACCTCAATCCAGTCCTATGATGATGATTCATTACAAAATTCCAGTGATCAGAATATTCCGCAGAGGATTAACCTAGGATGATCTGATCCCTTCTTAATGCAACAGTTTTGTTTTTCACTTAGAAGATCATATCAACTTGTACCGACGAAGATAATTGTTCTGGGACGAGAAGACATTTGAAACTGTAAAAAAAAAAAAAAAAAAAAAAAAAAAAAAAAAAAAAAAAAAAAAAAGATCAAGCCTTTTTCATCGACAAGCTTTGAGGACAATTTTTTCAGGAGGAAGGCAATATTATGAATAAATATATAGAAAATAATGTAAATGATAATAATTAATAATGACTAGTTAATTAGTAATTAGGTTGAAGAGTCATGTCTAAATGAGACATGACTCTCCATGAAGAGGCACCTACATAGTATATAAGCAGACCTCTCACTCTCATTTGTATCAATCTTATTCACACATTTAATATATAATATTTGTATCCTCATGGATATCTTTATATTCCAAGTTTCTGGAGTAATTAATTTGAAGAAGGAACTTTGTTTGCTTCACTAGAAGAGTCTATTTTGTAACTCTAGTTAAGAGTTGATGTAGTCAAACTTAACCACTAGTAGGCTATCGGGCTATGTTATAACCGTGCCACTAGGAGGAAGAGACATTCCATTCTTTCCAGAGAATTTTGTTCCATAGCTGAGCAAAGATAGCCAGGAGAGATAGGAGATAGAGCACACAGAGTGGATTGTGCATTGTAGCAGCCCACGGGCCACAGGGATTACTTCTTTGTACCAGCAGCCATATTTCCAGACAGAGAAAGAGAGAGAAGCAGTCTCACCTTCCAGCTGGGTTTTCTCCAAAAGGGTTTCCCAGAGAGCACATCTTATGTCTTGTGTGTACACGATTATTTTATCATTCTCTACTTTTCTATATTATTTCCATTCGCATGCATGCACTAATTACAGTTAAATCTACAGATCTTAAAGTTTAATAAAATGTAAGTGTAGAATTTTCAGAGTTTTAATATAATATTATTATATCTGTTGTGACGAACTGGCCAATGGAATATCCATGCCAGTTTACGAATCATTTGGTATCAGAGCGGGTTTCTTTGGGTATTTTGTGGAGATTGTAGGGATCTAGATCGACGGAACCAAAAATCATAAAACCGTAAACATGGCCAACGAATTTGTAAACGAACATCATGATCCTGTAAAGGTGAAGTTTTCGCAGCTCGAACAACAAGTCGCGGATATAAACTGCAATGTAAAACTCCTCATGACGGCCCTAAGCAATAAGCTAGGGATATTTGGAGAAGATGGGGGTTAGAATGCAGAGGACAAATCAGAAGGGGGATCAGTAGACAGGAAGACATGGAGAACCAGCCGAAGAAAGAACCCACAAAAGATCAACCTAATTCGAGTGTCATGAATCAATCCCTGTTCAAAATGGAAGCAAAAGTTGCTATCAAGCCATACCACGGCGAGATCGATGTTTTGAAGCTGAACCACTGGTTGCAACAACTGGAAGTTTATTTCAGCGTCCATCAAATCAAGGAAGGGCAAAAGATCTCATTCGCGCGACTGAAATTAGAGGGCCATGCACTAACTTGGTGGGAGAGCCACACGGAAACCCTAAGGTTGGAGCGAAAACCTCTAGTGACTAAGTGGAAGGATTTCAAAACCCTCATTAAGTCACAGTTTTATCCTATTGGGTACGTGGAGGACCAATGGATCAGTGGCATTACTTCAGGCAAAAGTTGGCCCAAAGCGTTCAGGTGTACATTACAGAATTCAAAAAGATGGTTATAATGTTGGGTATCTCTCCAAAGAACCCAGATGTACTCCTCAAGTATTTGGGGGGTTTGCACTGCCATCTATGCGAACAAGTGATGTTTTTCAAGCCCCAATTGGTGGATGAAGCTTGTGTACAGGCACAGTACTTGGAGAACATAAGCCTGAAAAGAGCGCAATCAAGTGGATCAAAGCAGAAGGAGCAACAAGAAGCTTCTAAGGAGGAGAAGAAGAAGCAAAAAGGGGGAAAAGATAAAAAGACGGCAACCACAGCACGCCAGTGCCAAGATCCTAGCAACCACTACAACCACTGTAACATTGATGGCCAAAGAGAGGAGAAGGGTTGGAAGTTGCATCTAGAGCTAAACCCGAAGAACAAGAAGAAAGATAATAAGAAGAAGAATCTCATGGGCACTGATTCGAGCAACCAAGTTGAAAGCAGCTCGGACATGGGTGAGAATATCGTCTATACATCAGTGCAAAAGGAGGTGAATCTGAGTAGCCTTCAGCAACAAGAAGAGAAAGAAATGACCAAACTCTTCCATATAAAGATACAGGTCAAGAAGACAAAGATTGGTGCTCTATTTGACTTAGGATCGCAGGCGAATCTCATTGCAGCAGAGCTGGTCAAGAAGTTGGGGTTGGAAGTTCATGATCATCCAAACCCATATCCACTGGGATGGGTAAATAAGGATGCAGGGATGAAGGTAAAAAAACAGTGCAAAATTGGATTTGTTACCAATGTTGATTTTATTGATGAAGTAGATCTGGATGTGGTTCCCCTTGATGTATGTGGAGTCGTGTTTCGGAGTCCATACATGTACATGCGTGATGCAATATTCATGAGGAGAGCTAACCAGTATCAGCTCATCAAGGATGGAAATGTAGGAATTTACAGGGTAAGTTCCTCAGACAGAACACCAAAGGACACCGCTCACAAACAGATCACAGATCAATACACCAGTATTTTGACGTGGTTAAAATCCTCAAAGAGGGAAATAGTCCACGGCCTGAGCCAACGCGGCCACTTCAGGCAATTTATTGATAAAAGAATGAAAATTTACATAAGCTTCTCTCGTGAACGGTTAACCTACAAATGAACCTCCATGCGCTTTAAATAGAATTCATGGACCAATCGGGTCTTAAGCCACGGATCAAGTGTCGGTAATACCGAGGAGAGAATGAATCGTCGAATCACTACATATCGTGACCGTTGGATTGTAAGTTACAAATGTACATAGTAAAGAAACACACTTTACCTAACTCTATACTAGACCAAGTTATACTTAACTATTCCTATGTGT
>APFE031176139.1:0-11380 GCA_000404065.3 Pinus taeda
CAAAGATATTTTTTATGTGATTTACGCCGAAGCTCTTCTTATAACTATGACAGATCACAGAAGTCTCAATTCTACAATTGTTTCCCTGCATGGTATAGCCACTGCATCAAAGGTTCACCATTTTGAACGGGCACGTTTGCAGGTCTCGAAGTTGAAAACAGATCTAGCTTTTCTTGCTTGGCCAGATCTGTTTCTTCAACTTGTCCTGACGATGAACCACACTAGTTGGTTCGAAACGCGTCGACAAAGATATTTTTTATGTGATTTACGCCGAAGCTCTTCTTATAACTATGACAGATCACAGAAGTCTCAATTCTACAATTATTTTATTGTTTTAGGGGGCCTCGGGCTAAAATTAACTTTAGTACTCATATAAATAGAGGAGAGATCATTCATATGTAAATCATCACAACTTGGAGATTTCAACCTCTCTTAAGAGAATTTAGCACTTCATAAGGGATTTGCAGCCAATTCAAGGCTTGGAGGAGCATAATCTCAAACACTGAGACATGGGAGCGCTAGCACAACCATGGAAGCCCTCAACGTTGGAGCATAAGCAAGAATTTTGGCCATTTGGAAACCCATGAGACCACATATTGACCCCGAAGATGCATTTTGGGGCCCACAGAGAGAGATTGACAAAAATGTGAAGGCCAACCTTCACATCATGATTTTCGAGGGATTCTACACATCACTTAGCAAACTAAGCCGTCAACGCATGCCCTAAAATGGCCTACGCATGGATGACGTCAGAAAAATCAGCCCTATGACTCACGTGTGTGGGCAATCTTTTATATTTTGTCTTGCTAGTAGGTCAGCTTGTGACCTAACTTGTTGTGTTGACATTATTTTATTGTTTTAAGGGGGCTCATGCTAAAATTAACTTTAGTACTCGTCATATAAATAGAGGAGAGATCATTCATTTGTAAATCATCACAACTTGGAGATTTCAACCTCTTAAGAGAATTTACCACTTCATAAGGGATTTGCAGCCAATCCAGGGCCTGGAGGAGCATAATCTCAAACACTGAGACATGGGAGCACTAGCACAACCATGGAAGCCCTCAACGTTAGAGCATAAACAAACATTTTGGCCATTTGGAAACCCATGAGACCACATTTTGACCCCGAAGATACATATTGGGGCCCATAAAGAGAGATTGACAAAAATGTGAAGGCCAACCTTCACATCATGATTTTCGAGGGATTCTATACATCACTTAGCACACTAAGCCCTCAACACATGCTCTAAAAGGGCCTACGCATGGATGACGTCCGAAAAATCAGCCCTACAACTCACACGTGTGGGCAATCTTTTATGTTTTGTCTTGGCTAGTAGGTCAGCTTGTGACCTAACTTGTTGTGTTGACATTATTTTATTGTTTTAGGGGGCCTCAGGGTAAAATTAACTTTGGTACTCCTCATATAAATAAAGGAGAGATCATTCATTTGTAAATCATCACAACTTGGATATTTCAACCTCTTAAGAGAATTTAGCACTTCATAAGGGATTTGCAGCGAATCCAAGGTCTGGAGGAGAATAATCTCAAACATTGAGACATGGGAGTGCTAGCACAACCATGGAAGCCCTCAACGTTGGAGCATAAACAAGCATTTTGGCCATTTGGAAACCCATGAGACCACATTTTGACCCAGAAGATGCATTATGGGGCCCACAGAGAGAGATTAACAAAAATGTGAAGGCCAACCTTCACATCATGATTTTCGAGGGATTCTAAACATCACTTAGCACACTAAGCCCTCAACGCATGCCCTGAAAGGGCCTACGCGTGGATGATGTCAGAAAAATGAGCCTTACGACTCAAACGTGTGGGCAATCTTTTATGTTTTGTCTTGGCTAGTAGGTCAGCTTGTGACCTAACTTCTTGTGTTGACATTATTTTATTGTTTTAGGGGGCCTCAGGCTAAAATTAACTTTAGTACTCCTCATATAAATAGAGGAGAGATCGTTCATATGCAAATCATAACAACTTGGAGATTTCAACCTCTCTTAAGAGAATTTACCACTTCATAAGGGATTTGCAGCCAATCCAGGGCCTGTAGGAGCATAATCTCAAACATTGAGACATAGAAGCACTAGCACAACCATGGAAGCCCTCAACGTTGGAGAATAAACAAGCATTTTGGCCATTTGGAAACCCATGAGACCACATTTTGACCCTGAAAATGCATATTGAGGCCCACAGAGAGAGATTGACAAAAATGTGAAGGCCAACCTTCACATCATGATTTTCAAGGGATTCTACACATCACTTAGCACACTAAGCCCTCAACGCATGCCCTAAAAGGGCCTATGCATGGATGATGTCCGAAAAAACAACTTTACGACTCAAACGTGTGGGAAATCTTTTATGTTTTGTCTTAGCTAGTAGGTCAACTTGTGACCTAACTTCTTGTGTTGACATTATTTTATTGTTTTAGGGGGCCTCAGGCTAAATTAACTTAGTACTCCTCATATAAATAGAGGAGAGATCGTTCATATGTAAATCATAACAACTTGGAGATTTCAACCTCTCTTAAGAGAATTTAGCACTTCATAAGGGATTTGCAGTCAATCCAGGGCTTGGAGGAGCATAATCTCAAACAATGAGACATGGGAGCGCTAGCACAACCATGGAAGCCCTCAACGTTGGAGCATAAACAAGCATTTTGGCCATTTGGAAACCCATGAGACCACATTTTGACCCCGAAGATGCAATTTGGGGCCCACGGAGAGATATTGACAAAAATGTGAAGGCCAACCTTCACATCATGATTTTCGAGGGATTCTACACATCACTTAGCACTCTAAGCCCGCAACGCATGCCATAAAAGGGCCTATGCATGGATGATGTCAGAAAAATCAGCCATACGACTCCCACGTGTGGGCAATCTTTCAAGTTTTGTCTTGGCTAGTAGGTCATCTTGTGACCTAACTTGTTGTGTTGACATTATTTTATTGTTTTAGGTGGCCTCAAGCTAAAAATAACTTTAGTACTCCTCATATAAATAGAGGAGAGACCATTCATTTGTAAACCATCACAACTTGGAGATTTCAACCTCTCTTAAAAGAATTTCGGCCTTCCTTTCTTATGTAGAGATTTGGATCTATGAATGCCTTTTGATATTTGGAGCAAATCTTTTTTCTTTGTAGCTACGTTTTAGATCAATGAATGGAATCTCATGCATGTTATCTTGTAAGTGAACTTTTGTTGGATATATCTTTTCTCTATGTATAATCTATGGAATATATTGAATCTTGGATTATCTATTATGCCCCAATTTGTTGAAGAGCTATTGGATAGAGCCTAGATATCATTATTGCATGCATTACTCATGAATAACATGTGAATGATAATCCTTGTGGTGAACTTTGATTAACTCTCCCATGAAACTTATTTATTCTTTGCATAGATAATTGCTAGGGTTTTTGGTGCTAGGGCATCAACTATCCTTCCTCCTTAGCAACATTTGGCTATTTAATCAAATCATAGACTCCATCCCCCCAAGGGGAAAGGCATCGGTTAAATCCATAAAATTTTCACTTTCTTCTCTTTTCCTTATTTCAACCCCCTTAAGGCCAAGTGCCCGAGCTAGAGCTTGCTGCAAATTCCTAGAGAAGAGGAATTTCTAGAGTTGGAGAGTCTAAAGTCCAAGAGGATAGTGATTGCCACAAGATCCATTCTTTTGGTAGGAATTCACTTCAATTTCGTCCATAAATTCCTTTGCCTACTTACTAGCCCTAAGCTAACCCTAGTTTGGATTTAGCTTCAACTTGGGGGCTTCTTGAGGATTTCATGTACCATGTTCTTGTTGAAAATCACTTTTGGAAACCCTTTCTCCTTGCCTTGACCTTTGGCCACCCCAACACTCAACCCACTCAACAAGCCCTAGGTCTTGCACCTCATTTAATAGGTCTCTATCCAAGAAAGTGAATTGGCTTTGATTGGAGCCTTGAGCCTAAATTGTGTCTTTCATGTATGAGGCCTCATTGAGTCACCTCATACCTTAACCCTAGAATACTTATTAAGTGGCCTTCACATATACTAGGACTCCTCCCATTAGTGAAAATCCATAAGGAGCAGGGGGTTTTGGCTGTGGTGATAGTGGGCCACTACCTCATTGTTGTCTCTTGGTCTAGTGTTAGCCTTGTAGGGTGCCCCTCTCCAAGGCCCGCTATATTTTGCAGCAACGGGAGCTACATTCCAGACCCCAAAGGACAAGAGAGGTGTTAAGCTTCAATAATTGGTTAGGAGGTACTAGCTCAGACCTCAGAAAATATAAATCTTCATTTATTTGCTTTAAAAAATGCCCCTTAATCTAGCTTTATTGAATGCAACTGAATGCTCTTCCCTGCAAATGCCAGCCTATGCATCAGCTCCCCGTGCTCAATGAACCAGTGTTACAAAAATCTCCATTTTTCTGAGATTTTTTTGTTGTCAGATTTTCCAAGCTTCTCAGATCTGAGTTTATTCTTGTTGAGTTTTAACAAAGTTTTAACAATTCTTTGCCGACTTTTCCCCAATTCTGCAGATTTACCGAGTTGACCCTCACCGATTTTTCTCCCAATATCAAGTTTTGCAGCACTGCATTAAATTATTATGAGCAGCATAAAATCTACATATTTACCCCAGTAGACAAAATGCTGTGAACAAAGTTTTATAGTCCGGTGAAAGGTTAATTGCTAATTTACAATCATATTTTGAAGATATAACTTGAGGACTATAGAAGAGACATCAGATACTGTCTTTGGAGGGGTATTAGGGCTCTGCCTCTAGCTTCCTCAAAGCACGTAGGTTTGCATCATTATATAGTATAATTAATGAATTTTACTTTTATGTTTCATTTTAGCTTTTTCTGTATTTATAATTTTCTAGATTTAATACTCGTGACCTTCTCTTCTTCTCTAATATTCTGCTATAATGGATTGTCCACGTAGCTACTCTGACTATCTAATTAGATTCAATAAATATGAATTTAAATATCTATTACTAAACATCTGTTGTGCTTGCATTTCTTATTTTAAAGAGTAGAAAATTCGGTCAACCTTATGCCAATGCCAAGCCAAGATGCAGACAATAAATGTTATACATGCATATACTATTAAAAAGTAAAAAATCCCTCAACGTCCAATGACTTCAATGACCATTAGTGCACTGGCTGAAATATGATTTCTGGCATGCCTCTGTTACCCTTGTATATAAAGAAATCATTAAAATAGAAAATTACTTTAAAACTTTCTTTGGCAGAGTGATAGAACACCCTCCAGCTGAAATAGTGTTCTTTCATAATCAAAATTACCCAAGCAGCTCTTTGCACATAATTCATGCAGGAATGTGGTGCAATCCATCTGCACTTCCTAAGAAATCCTCTAGTTCTTTTCTAAATGCAACAAAAATTGACACTGACCGATCAACCACAAACAGGGGTCAAAAGATGGTTTATGTTGTAACACACACATTTAGCACATGTACATGCTCCAAAGAAAATAAGAACATTACTATATGCAGTAGTTGCACATACCCCTGAGAAAGCAAGATGAATGTAAGAAGCTGACTACCATGCCACGTGAACCCTTGATTTTTGAGTCCAATTATAAAGTATTCCACCATCATTTGCAAAGGTGCTTAATTTTTAATTTTCTCCTCGGGTTTCTTGCAGATAGTAAGTTGGCCCCCAACAAAATCACAGCAACTAATGGAAATGCCAAGTTGCTTCTGAAACTTTTTAAGAACAAATTCCTCTTGTTGTTCGCAAATAGAAACAACTGTACCTTTTTGACCAAGGCGGCCTGTCCGGCCAGCCCTATGAGCATAATGAATTGAATCTGTTGGTAAGTCCAGATTCGCGACAAGATCACAGTTCATAATATCCAGTCCCCTTGCTGCCAACTCATTTGTCACTAAAATCCTGAGCTCCCCTTTCCTAAAATTTGCAAGTCTGTTGGTCCTTTCTAGCTTGCTCAGGTCCCCATGTAAAGCACCCGCTGAAAGCCCCCGTGCCTCCAACTTGAAGACAGTGTCCTTAAGCTGTGTATTATGGTTCATAAAGACTATAACTGACTTTGCATCTAAAGCATGAATGCATTTTCTAAAAGTATCTACCTTGTGCTGTTGTTGAGAAACAGCATAGAAATGTTCCAACATTGGAGGCAAGCTTTCGATAGCACCCTGAATGGTTGAATTGGAAACATCTGATACTGCAGCTTCCATATTATGAACTGAACCAATATCAACAACACTGTTAGCCCTCACAAGTAATGGCTTATGACCCCAGGTATTTGCTGCTCTTAAGACTGCTGGTGGCATGGTGGCAGATACCATAATAATCTGCCTCTCGACTCTTTCGTTATTTTTAGACAGGGATGACCTTGAGTTACCTTCATCTTTGTTTTGAATTTGTCGATCCTGTGCAGATTTTTGTTTCCCAACATGTTCCAAAATCCTGTGCATGTGCTCTCTGAAGTTGAATGATAGAAGTTCATCAACCTCATCAAGAACAAGAACACGACATCCATGTGTATGTAGCTTTCCAGCCAAACTTATTTCTGAAATCCTCCCAGGAGTTCCCACTACAATTAAAGGCTTGTTTTTCTTAAGTGCTTCCTCTTGTCTTGACCTGTTTGCACCTCCTACAAGCTGTTGCACTACTCTCTCATGTTCTGGCCCCAAAAATTTCTTTGTCTCCCTCACAATCTGCATTGCTAACTCTCTTGAAGGAGCAACAATAACAGCCTCTATCCCAGTTTTTCCTTCTCTTAAGTTTTCATCCACAGCATTTAGAGGTCCTATTTTTGAAAGTATAGGAAGCAAATAAGCAAGAGTCTTTCCTGATCCAGTATAAGACTGGATAGCAACATCATGTCCATTCAATACAGTTGGGATTGCTGAGACCTGCACATCAGTTGGCACATCTAGTCCTTCATCTTTCAGCCTTTTAAGCAGGGAATCAGATAGATTAAATGCAGAAAAACTATTAGCAGCAAATGGAAAAGCCTCTTTATTTATCAAATTTCGTTCACTATTGTCATTGTTCCTGCTGCTGACCATCTTCGCTTTACCAGATACAGAGGACTTTTCAACCAATGGAGGATATTTATAATCAATATTACTGAGGTCTCTCACTATGCTCCTTTTAGTCTTAACCTTTTTTATATGATCATATTCCCTTTCAAATCCAAAGCTTACCAAATTTTTTTTTTTATTATCATTGGTTTTGCTCCTGAACGTCTTCACTTTACTAGATACAGAGGTCTTTTCAACTGATCGAAGATTTTTATTTTCAATATTATTGACCTCTTTCACTATGCTCGTTTTAGTCTTAACCTCTTTTATCTGATCAGACTCACTTTCATATCCTAAACTTGCAAGAGTTAAGGGGCCTTTGTGAGCATCATGCAGACCAAGGAAACTAGTGGAATGAATGTTTGCAACTTTTAGGAAGTGTTTTCCAGTGATTCTTCGTGTACAGAAAGAAACCCCAAAAGAACTGTGCAAACTCTTCAAGTAAAATGGTAGTGCAGTACGTTGCAAAGTGATTAATGCCATTATCAGCACTCCAAGCCACAAATAGAAAAATGAACTTGCACTGCAGCAACTAGTGCATCGTGAAAATTGTATCTTCACTGCTTTCGTCAAGCACAGGAGATTCGAAGGGCCTACATCATAGAACAACAAAGAAAGTGTTACAAACATATAAATGAAAACCAATGTCATTACAAACATTTATAAACAACAGCCTGTGTCAACATTTTAATAATAAGTTGCTGAAATAGGAATTAATTTTCCTTCAAAACATCATTTCCCCTCAGAAAAGAGTTTATTTTCTACAAGCTTTGATAGTAAATGCACATCTGCAACCTGCATTTGGTCTCAGTCTACTATGTCAGTTGGGTTGCGGTAACAATCCCAACGGCCAAGTTGGGACGACGATATTTTTGTAGTAATTTGTATATCACTTGTATTGGGATGAATTGAGATTTAGAGTGCTCTCTGAAATTTTGAGATAGAGATATTTAGGGTCTTCAGTGGATTTTATATAATATGCATTGAATGAAAATTTGGACGCAATTTGCTTACCTTGTACAAATTTGAAGAAATAAAGATTATATTGCAGCAATTTTTTGCTTATCCATTTTTTTCAGCCTCAGCTCAAACATTGCCGAAGATGAATTCTCTCATCTCCATTGTTGGAGTAGTACTCACTGGAAAAGACATCTGTGAAGCAGAAGGTGACAATGCACTTGTCAAGCCTACATTAGACAAAGAACTTGCCATATGGGCGAACATGTTGAAAAGTGTAACTAGGTTTGGTCTTCGTAATGACATGTAATTGTGATTTTTGTAAATGATGAAAAGAAGAAAATAAAATTATTTTTGTAATGCTTGCTTCATGGGTTTCATGAGCAAGAGATTTTATTTTTAGTGGCTCCCCTTGAGAGCCTTTAGGATTTGTCATTAAAGTCAAAAAGTCAATGTCATGTATGAAGAACCCTTCTTGGGATATGACAAATGTATATGAGTGTATGAAAGTGTCTAGAATCCCTCCAAAGACAAGCACAGTCCTCTTCAAGTAGACCTCCAAATGAACTAAATGGCACATGTCGGCTTACCTATTTAGAGACATGTCCCTTTATATTCTCATGTCGGCTTATTTATGGAGGGCAACCACTATATATATGGGTGGAGGCTCTTCGCATTTCCACAGTTCAGCATTCGGATCTCTCTCTGAAATTCAGATGAACAGAACAGTGATAAATTCAGATCACAATTCAGATGTCAAGGAAGCAGCTCGGATAAATAAGGAACGGACAGAGAGGATTTGATATGGGCTTATCACAGAAAACAGAAATTTGGATTTCTGAGTGAAGGTTTCGGTACTACAGCAGCTCAAACAAGGACATATATACTCCAATTCAATGCTAGAAAAGACTACAGTTCGGTGATCCAAGGAGGCTACAGTTCGGTACATTTTGCAGAGGTTACAGTGCGGTTTGGATCAGAGAAAAGAAACAAGGTTTCACTGATACAACAGTGACTATGGTTCAATGACTTCAGACTTCAGCGCTACTGGAGAATGAGAAGTTTGGCATCCTTGTTAAGCTCATGTATCACAGTTCATGGTCATCACATATGGTGCAAGATCTGAAGTAGAAGGAGCCAAGAAAGAGTAAGCCGGAAGGCAGAAGAGGGTTTGTGTGTTGGTCTTGGAGTGGCTAATAGGTCAAGGGTCTTGGTCTTGGTATTCGTCAATTGGAATCTCTATAAGAAGAATTCGTTGGGGTTTTCCTTCTCAAAGAGTGAGAGGTTTTGGCCCTGGCTCATAGCCTACATTCTGTGTCTCTTGTCTATTTATGTTTATGCATTGGTAGTTGTTTGATGAATAAAAACACTAATAACTTAAGCAAAAAGAAGATCCTAATATAAGAAGCAAAAAGATACTCAAAAGCACTTACTAATCAAGAGAAATCACCTAATTCATGATGCCTTAGATTTCTCAACATGGTATCAGAGCTAAGGTGTCAAAGTCAAGAATGGGCATGCAATCAAAGAGACACTTGAGGATCGAATCTCGAGAAAGATATCAAAGCAAGTTGAAGGATATCAAAGTAGAGTCGAGATCAACATTGAACCCTAGATCGAAGAAAAAGTCTACACCAGCAAAAGTTTTGGATCCTCTAGTCATCATCAAAAGACCACAAAGACCCTCATCAAGTTGAAGAGATCTACAAAGAAAGGTAGCCCAAAGCATATACATCCAAGAGAAGCACTTCAAGGACAAAGATCACGTCATCTTGGAGAAAGCCGAAACATTTCCAGATCTGCACTCATTCACCATCGAAAAGTTCGAAGTATCTTGAAGGCTAGTTATCCAAAGAACGATATAAGTCAAGACCCCTCTCATTGAAGCAGGGATCCCCTCCTTATCCTTGAAGAAGATAATCCGAGGAAGCATCAAGACATCCTAATCAATCACCATCAACAAAGGGAGCTAGATCTAAAGGCGTTGTTATCATAAAAGGAGTCCTCTCCTTTTATTAAAGAAGGGATTTTCATTTGGAAGAAGATGATCCAAAAGGGGCACTAATACATCTTCTTCAACCACCATCAAAGTAATCAAGTTGAAGATTTCATCTTCACTTGTCAAGTAAGTATCTTTTATTCTATAATCTAATCTAGTAAATGGCATCGTTTTGCAAGATCTATAAGCTAGTTGGTTCATTAAACTTCCTTGCATGGAAAAGGAGGATAGACATAGTCCTCAAAGAAAGTGAAGTCATGAAAAAGTCTCCAAACCATCCAAATGTCACATATTATCTAAATACATGGAAAGGGATCAAGGGATCCTTATGAAATCAGTCAAAGGTCGCTTCATTCCCATATAGCAGGTTTGAAGACATCGAAGGAGATATATGATAAGCTGGTAAAATTATTCTCTGAAGATACTATAAAGAAGGTCACATCACTTAGATCTAATCTACACAAATTGAAGGTATCAAAGGATAAAGGGTTATCTTCATAAGATCTAGAAGAGATAATCCTTATTGTTCTAGATGCACTCATCAATGAACAAGGTAACAAACGTCTATCAGGAAAAGAAGGTTATCCCATTCAACAACTTGTGGTTACTATGCAAGATGGAAGAAGATTGGTTGAGGGAAAAAAGTATTCATACATTTGTCGAAAGGAGAGAAGATAATAGCTAAGACTCGATGCTATGAACATTACAAGAAAGATTGTCCTAAGCTCAAAAAGGGCAATAACAAGGAAGATAGAGAAGAAGTTCATTTCACCGAAGAAGTGGAGGAAGTTGTAAGAGGAAAAGCATTAGAAGCAAGAGCTCATGACATCACCTAACGAAACATGAAGGACAGTTGGAACAAAAATCTATGGCAGTCAAATATGAAGGATATAGCTCTTGGGAACCTCACTGGAAACTTAAGGAAAGGAAGAAGTCATCCAGGACAAGTCTCATCATACATCAATTCAAAAGGAAACATCTGTTGGATAGGGATATGAAAGATCCTCAAGATTCTTTGATAGAATCCTCATTGGAGGGTTCACCGATCTAGAGAGGAAGCAAGTGTTTCATCAGAAACTCCAACTTGTGGAATTCATGGGATGATGGTATGATGACATAAGAGATGAAGCAGATCAAGGGGTTGAAGATCTTTTCAATCTATGAAGTTGTTGAAAGAAGCCTCGATGACCTAAAAGTAAATGAGGTATGTATGCTTGTATTCAATATTATAAAATCATGTTATATGGTTGCAGGCAATGTTCCACCAAGACTCCGAGACGGGGAGACGCACAAGGGGGGCGTGTGGGAGTACCCTCAAATTTTAGGTAAATTCAAGGGGGAGGGGGGGACGTCACGGTAT
>APFE031176139.1:13834-36375 GCA_000404065.3 Pinus taeda
CTGCAACATAGCTCAAGCTGCTTAGCCGAGTTACTTGGTTGTTTAGCATCGAGTTTCTTAGGCAAGAGACTCAACCTTTCCTTCGGGGGACTTCGAGTGCCACCCTAGGAAGGCATTTCACACTACCATGAGGAGAATCGGAGGAGCGTTGTGGCCATACCACTTAGCCTTTGAACCAACAGAGCGTATTTCTGGAACACGTAGAAAGGGAGACACGCAAAGGTGATTGGGGGTTCATCCGGGCAACACTTGCTGCGAAATTTTGGAGAGTTTGAGTACAACAGAGGATCAACCTTTGGGAGGAGTTTGGGAGTAGGAGGTTGCTGCATATGGGCAACTCGACTTACAACTTTTGTGGACTACGCAGAGGGCCATTCTGGGGCTCACGTGGGAGTTGGTGGAGAGAGCTACGGAGCTGGGATGAATTCAGAGAAGGGAGGAAAGCCACAGGGGATAGCATCTCAGTGTTTGGGGAAGATTTGGAGGGCTTTCCCAGCCAATTCCAGACAGGCTGAGATTGCGAGTGTGAGGAGGAGGACGTGTTCCTTGGAGGTCGATTTTTAGGGGTCTAAACTAAACCAAACCCTTCTTGGGTTTTAGTGGGTTTTTGTTGAGGAGCCGGGAGCTGAAGTTGCAGATCTTCTGAGCATAGGACACTGGGTTTCTAGCACATCCTTTCTAGTAGGTAGCACAGTTTTCTGGGCAGCGTAGAGCACCTTTGGAGCAGCAGTTGGGCAGCTCTAGGATCCTCATTTGCTCACCTGGGTTTTGTCAAACTTGTCCTTGGAGACAAGCCCAGGTGCACCATTCCATAACTATTGTATTTGCCCCAGAAAGATTTAATAAAATGGCTCAGATGTTCTCTATTTCTAGTGCTTTCATGGGTGTTTATTGATTGTATCTCATTTTTGGATGTTGGTTTGTTTATTTGCTTTGTGTATCACTGAATTTCCTAGTTAGGAACATTACAATGGTATAAGAGTCCGGATCTTGGCTCAGCCGTGGGGAGTTTCTCCTGTGAGTGAAGGGGACTGACATAATATTATATACAGGAGTAGAGGTACCGATGTAGAGAAAGAGAGCTGGAGATCACTCCAGACACGGAGGATGGGGGAAAGGTGGCAATAGTAGAGGACATGGGAGAGCCTAAGAGCAATGAGGAGATGGCCTTTGATAGCCTCTTGAGGGGTTTGATGATTTAGCAAAGGGTCAGAAGGAAATTCTAGAGGAGATCCAAAACTCAAAACTAGGAGAGAATCACTCCTAGGGGGTTTCTATTTGGAGAGACTTCGGGGGCCTTTCAACAATTCGACCATCCTTCACCCATGGCACAACCTCCATCAACGAGTGGGCCAACTCGAGCTACACTGCCCTCTTTCGTACCTTTGGCATAGAATGAACCAACAGGGGTCGAAGATCCTTCATAGTGGGAGAGCATTTTAGGGAATGGCAGTCCATGGGAGCAGATTTCGGGGAAGCACTCTCTTTCAGAGATTTCTGCAAGCTCAAGCAGAATGAGAAGAGCAAGGGCTATGGAGGACAGGGCACACAAAGCTATGAGTTGCAGCAGACTATAGGGAGGATGTACTTCCCCACATACGATGGCACTGCCAAGTGCGCTGCTCGAGCTTGGGTTGAGAAGATGGACACTTATTTCCAACTTAATTGGATGATGGAGCTAGAGGCCATCAAGATGGCCATGTTGCACTTGGAAGGGGAAGCCCACGACTGGTGGTTTCATGGCTTGGCTACCTTGGGGCATGCTAATGTGACCTCCTGTGAGGATTTCATTAGGAGGGTGGTTGAGTGTTTTGACCATAGGGATCAGAGGCTCACTTTAGGGAGTTAACCCAACTGCAACAAACAAGTAACCCAAAGCAATACATATCGGAGTTCTTGGGAGTCTCAGGGATGGTGCTGGACCTATTAGATGCTCGGAGGGTGCACACTTTCATAAAGGGCCTGCTCAAGCCCCTGCGAGGGTTGGTGAAGTCACGCAGACCCTCCACATTGCAGGAAGCAGTTACATGTGCCATAGATTTACAGGGGACCATTCCCAAGGTATGAGCACCCTTTTTTGCACGTACTCCCTACCCCCAGAAGGGGAGTGATACTAGACCACCACCACAAAGAGTAGCCCAAGGGCGGGAGCAGTTGGATGATGAGACGCGAAGGGACCTTAAGAGGAGGAAGCTGTGCTTTACTTGTTGAGAGCCCTGGGCACTAGGCCGTCGGTGCACAGTTGGCAAAGCGCACTACATTGAGGTCTTCTCAAATAGTGATAAGGAGGATGAGGTGGAGTCGGAGTAAAATGCAGATAGAACACGGACATAAACAATAGAAGACAAGCCAAGACAAGAGGACACACGATGTGGCACCAAGCAGGGACAAACCCCAATGTGGGGAAAGCCTTGATCAATTCTTCTTATAATCTTCAATAGTTTAATAGAGAGAGAGAGATAGTACAAATATACAAAACTGATATTTATGACAGCAGTAGAAAGTCCATAATTCTACTAATGATGACAGTTCAAAGATGCAACCTTGAATATGTTGATTTGGGTAGCATCAGATGTCCTCTAGCCATGAAAATTGGTGGAGAGGCTAAAGCACATGAGATCTCCAAGACCCAGAAATGGTTTGGGGAAATTCCACCCGGTTAGAGAGATATTAAAATAATTAATATTTTAATGGAGTTCCTAAGTCTAAACTTAGGAAAATTAAAATATTAATGGGTATTAATATAAAACTGGGTGAGAATGTTCTAAATGACATGGATCAAGCCAATCTAATCTCAACCATTGATTAGAGACTTAATCTCAGTCGTTGAAGACTCAACATGAAAACTATAAGAGGAGGCTTGAGGGTCCGTTGGAGATACACCAAGATTGATTAGTCAATTCGATTTTCTGGAGCAGGGTTTTCTGAGAAAATTTGAACAAGTCACCTGAGTTGCAGTGAGGGGCAGTGAGTGCATAGCAGAGAGGCAGAGATAGTGTCGGAGGGCCAGTGCAGTGATTGAGGAGGCTACGCAGAGCCAACAGGGGCCACACAGAGAGCTAGAGTGACTGCATAGAGGCTAGCAGGGCCTGCGTGGGTGACGCAGAAGGCCAGTGCAGAGTAGCAGAAGGCTAGCGCAAAGAAGCAAAAGGCTAATCCAGGGGGTTTTACAGTGACATAGAGGCCAGGAGGGCTAACACAGAGCCTCAAAGAAGCGTTGGAAGGATTTTTCGTGCAACAGACTTATTGAATATCTTCTTCTGAAGAGAGGTATTATTGCGAGATAGATATCTTTGTTGGGTGAGCCAGTTTAGCACCCTAGTTGTACTCAAGAAAGTTGCTTAATAATAAAACCCTTAGAACTGCTGCACCGATTTTCCCAAGTTGGGTTTTTCCGGGGACGATTGTCCAAAAATAATGGTGTCCCTTGTGTGTTTGTTTGTTATTTCAATTGATGATTTGTAGATGAGTTGAGACTACATTTGTGTTTACTTTTAGTATTTGTATGGTTAAATAACTTGTTAAGGAATAAACAAGTAGGTGAAATAAACTAGATAATGCAGGAATAATTTCTAACATGTTAGATTTAGAAATTTCAATAGAATACTCATGACAATCTTCAACCAATCACTAAGAGTGCTGAAGCATAACTAATGGCCCTCCACATAATATAGATACAACATTCATCTGATTGCTAGTTGTTCCTGCAATTTTGGTTAGGGCACAATATGCAACCCTAAACAACCTTGACTGTGATGAATTTGATAATCTGATAAGGTCACTTGAATTAGTCCTAAACTTCCTTCATAATCTCCAAGCAATCCTAAGAGAGAAGCCTTAAGTAACCCTTTCTATGGTGCTATGGCCTGTGGCCTAGCACATAACAACACTGTAGTAAATGTCCTCAAAACAGTTACACACACATCATCAATGCATTATTATGGGATTACAAGAACTTGACAATCTGCATATGAAACTAGCCCTACGTAGATCTGATCTAAGTCTAAGGGCATACTTCTTCAACGCACAACCTCACCTTATGATTATGGCTCTCATTCCTTGCAGGCAGGACTTTAACCCAAATCTGGAATAGTCTCTATCACTATGTTGTCACCTACAACAATTTGACCATTATTCTTTGAGGCTACACCAGACCTTAGTTCAAGCACCAGATCAACCTATTAAATGTTGGAAGAGGAGGCTAACTTGGTGGTTGGAGGAGGTCTGTGTCTAGGTTGAAGAGTCTTAAGAAAACTATTGAAGGAAGAGCTTTTGACTTGGTTTTCCCCTAGAAAGGGGTTTTTCCCTGAGAGTACCTACATCTTGTGTCTTGTATTTTTGTGATCTTCATACATACATAATTTGGTAATTGCTTGATGAAAGATAATATAACAAATAAGTAAAAGAATCCAACATAATTCACAGGTAATTATCAAGAAAGAGAAATCTAACCCTAGTTCTACTAGCATTGATTTCTCAACATATAAAACATTTATCATCATTGATCACTAAAGTTTTAACTTGTACTTGTAACCATTACCATTACCAAGTAACCAAACGATACCAAAGAATATCTAACATGAAATGAAATGTTTCAACTTTCACGAAGCATCATATTCATCATTCGTTACCAATGAGTTATAATTGCCAACTTTAAACTTAAATTGTCATATATTGTTTACAAAAAATATCATAATAAATATGAAAGAGTCAACAATTATAAAAACTACTAGAAACTAGAAAAGACAAGTAAATCTATTATCAATTGCTAATGCCTGGGCCTCTTGCCGCTACAAGAAATGTCTAATTTTAGAGAAGGTTGTGGTGGTCTACTAGGAGTCTCCTCCCACATAGTCGGGCGACCATGTCGAAAACTAGAACCAGAAGGCACATGACCTCCACATGAGGATGTAGATGGAGGTGGCGGCAGCAAAGGCAAAGATTGTGGAACTCTAGCATTGCTACTAGATGATGGGGGTGGCATGGTTGTTGTTGTTGCTTCATCATCATCTTTCAAAAGTTTTGTTTCGAATTCTTCTAGATGTAGAGCGCCATCCTCCAAATTATCTTCCTTTGGGTTGTTGTCCCAATATACATTTCTTGTATCATGACGAGCCCGCTCACAATAATGTGTCAACAACCTTAAGTTGTAGTGCGCATAAACCAAGCTTTTTTTTCGGTTTTGATTGAGTCCGTTTCTTCTCACATTATGGATGAAGTTATAGGTGCTCCAACACCTCTTTGCAGAAGAAGTATTTACCACTGTAGCAGCACACGTATAGGACCCCCAAGTATGCGCGGGTCTTGGTAGGTTCTATAGTGAGATGGGTCACTCGCATAGAACCCGCACCCTAAACCCATGCCCGTGGAAACTTGTATTGAACCCATGTACCCGTATAGGACCTGAGAGTTTTTCATACAACCCGTTGAGACCCTCAACGTTCATTTTTTTTTTTTCCTTTTTTTTTGGAGATAAGGTGGAGGAAAAGGGAAATTGAAGGGAAGAAAATGCTTTATAAACACCTCTCTCCCTTCCATTTGTCATTCACTTGTCATTTGAGTGTTTGACTCATTTCTATGAGTGTTGAGTGACTCCATTGCACAGTGAAGGAGCTCTTGCACGAGGCTAAAGGAGGCTAAAGGAGGCTTCATCAGATTAGAGCCAACTTCATCACAAATAGGTAGGCTTCATGAGCAAACATTGGATTGCTTGTTTGAATGTTTTTTGGGTTTCTATGTAAAACAAATTTGGTTTCAATTTTAATTCCTTTTTTTAAACGTGATTTTTTTTTCGTTTTTTTAATTTTTAAATTTATTTTGAATGCGTGACTGAGTTTCTCAGCCATGCACAGACTAGGGGTCAATTTAAAAAAAAAATCAAAATTGAAACTAAAAAAAAAAATTGAAACAAAAAAAAATTACATTTAAATTATTGAATTTAGAATTGCAGATTCTAAGATCGAAAATTCGAAGGTTTTGGGAGCTAGGGTTGGAGTTGACACTAGGGTTTTGAGTTTGGGTACCATGGCGAACTGCGCAGGGGGGGTGTGGCTCCCTCCTATAGTCACGTTGTTATAGATCAAGGCAAGGATAAAGGAAAGCAACATTTCAAAAAAACTCTGGAACGGGTTTCAAAGGCAAGAAGCAAGGGAACTTTGGGAAGAAACAGACTTTAGGAACATGAAGGAGATCAACTGGACATAAACAAGGAGGATAATGGAGGTAGCAGTGATAAACCTACTTCCATAAGAACTAATGAGGTCTGCAAACCCAAGTCGAGCACCATTCCTCAGGTCATATTGAGTGATTCGGTGCTTCAAGCGCACAGAGATCATATGACAGAACATGTGATCATATGCAAATTCATGGGGTTATGGCCGACGGAGAGGGCGCTACACATCTGGATAAGGAGTCATTGGAAGCCAAAGGGGGAAATACACCTTCATCTGGGATCTAAGGGCTTTTCCACAGTGGTGTTCGCAAGCTTGGAGGATAAAGACAGAGTATTCGAAGGAGGGCCATATTTCTATGCTACTGCAGGAGTCTACATGCAACCATGGATGATGAACTTTGTCCCAGAATGTGAAATGTTCACATCAGTATCGGTATGGATTAGATTATACTCACTTCCTCTGGATTATTGGCTACCAGAATCTCTAAAAGCAATAGGCAACAAGCTGGGGCACTTTCTAAAGATCTCAGAGACAACTTTGAAAGGAAAATATACATCCTTCGCCTGAATATGTGTGGAGATGGACTTATCGGGAGCCCTTCCGGAAGCAATAATTTTAGAAGTATATGATGAGGAATGGGTGCAAACTGTGGACTATAAGCACATCCCATTCAGGTGCTGCAAATGCCATGAACATGGGCATTTATTCAGAGACTGCCCAACAAATAATATGGAAGGAAATATGAAAACTACTGTGGATAAAAATCATGAGGGTTTCACCAAGGTTGGGGGCAAAGGCATGGGTGGTAAACGTCCACAAAAAAAGATGAGCGAGAACAGATATTCAAGGCATAATCGGTTTAAGATCCTAGAGGAAGAAGAGGGGATCAAGGAAACAGTCCAGGATAAGGAGAAAATAATACATGAGAAGGAAAAGGACGATGACATGGAAGGTATCACAGTAAACAACCAGCAAAAGGATGATCTACCAAGTTGCATGGAGATAAGTAGGGATCTAGAGATGACTCCAAGTGAAGCGGGTATGGAGGATCATGAACTACAGGGGATTCTAGATAGGGAAAATCTAGATCTAGAAAAATTTCTGGAATAAAGGACGACCACAGGAATGGACCTTTTGCCGAAAGAGGATTATGATAGAGTACAACAGCTCTTTCTATGGAGATTACAACCGAAGGGAGTTCATTTTGTGTTGGTGTATTAAATACAATATGTCTTTTGACAAAGCCTTCCATACCTGTTTTGTTGGAGAGAGTCGGGTTTTGATTTTATTGTGATCTGTTAAATCTGGTGTTATACGAATTAATCAATTCTTTTAAAGATTTCTATGGATTTTGTACAAACATTCTTAAAACTAACAATGCCTTAATCTCCTGTATTCGCATATATTTTTCTACTTGTACACATCAGCATGGAATCTTTAAACTATTTTAATGATGGAATTTGTTTATTTAAAGTGTCTAATCCCTTTCCAAAATTATATAATGCAGCTAACGGAAGCTTTCTTCTACAATTATATTTTGGAAATGGTCAATATTTGTGCGTTTCTGAAGCATAACCGACATGTAGACATCAGCCTGCAATCTCTAAACAATTTTGATGGTGCAGTTTATTGATTTAAAGTGTCTCCCTTTTCAAGAATATTTAATGCAGCTAATGGAAAATTTTCATCTACAATTACATTTTGGAAATGTTCAATATTTCTTTGTTTCTGAGTAATGGTTTTACTATGTTCTTTTACCAAATAGATTCTTCCTTGTACCGGTATCTAACAAATATTTTTTCCTGCCCTTGTTTAATTTACTGCAGGTTATTAATACAGCTTAGCGGAATAGAGATTAGGCAGATGAAGAGGAGGTGATAATACCTGCAAGACTTTTTCAGGGGTACTGGTGCATGAATCCTCTGTGTGAAGCCTAAGAATGTTGGATACATCTGAAATCTAATGAAAAGGCTCTTTCTTTGATAATTAATGTAAAATTCTTATTATAACTTCTATATTTGCGGGTACTTTTGCAACAGCAGTTTAAGATCTGCGAGGCAATCACTTAGACTTGGTTCAATGGCATAAAAGTGTGTCTGCCATACGTCACCTCATTTGAGCTGAATTGTGCTAAGCAATTCCTCCTGGTTATGTATGGTGTTTACTTCCATGTAATCTTTATGCACAGAGTAACAAAGATGGAAAGTATTTTCCAGCATCAAATGTTGAGATGATATTTCCTTTTTGCCAGTTTTTATGGCATGCAAAAGTTGCAAATACTCTTTTTACTGTCAGCTGCAAAGTTGACAGGAAATAAAACTAGGTAAGTAGTATTTGTTTAATCCATAATCTAGCAAAAGCTAAATCTTTTTATGGCAAGATTTGGCAATCTGAATTTCCCAAATTATCATCCTATTTAATCTATCTGGTCTTGCACTCTCTATTCTCATCCAAAAAACAATAACTTTGTATTGATGTGTAGCCTCCACCCAATTGCTCCACATACCCTTTACTGTCTATCCAAACCTATTAAACCTTAAATTGACACATTTTTTTTTTCCATTTAATAATCATTTTTAACTAGTGTTGGCCTTCACCATGGACCATTCATTTAAAATTAAAATGTCACATATAGAGATGATATGTTTTTAGCAAACGAATAGATTCTTGCTACGATTCCTAGCATGAAGGCGTGGAAAGGCCACACACACGCACTCTACTAAAAGGGTATGAGAAGAGAGAGGAGATATCACTCTATTTTAGTGATAAATCAAGAAATTCTAGGATAACACAAAAGAGGGTTAAAAAGGGAAGAAGAGCCACCAAGCCAAATAAGATTTTAAGGTCTTATTACTGATTACCTAGGGATGTAGCTTATTAAAGTGTTTTACTCAGGTTTTAGATCAAGTTTTACTAGCAAATCAAATGAGGAAAGAGAGTCAACTAATTGGGAGTAATTAATTAAAATATTCTTTAATGAACTAGAAATCCTAATGCGAGATGCGGAGATAAGGAGAGAACTCCCACATGTTTCAATGTTGTAGATGATAAAGCTCCCTTGGATAAAGTGGAGGGTCATGATAGGATCCAAAAGTGATCCATGTCTTGGAAGAACATACACACTTAACTCTAATTTCTTGGAAGACAAAATTTGACGAAATCCCCATTCTTCTCGCTTTTGATATCTGGAATGAGGGCTTAATATGTTTAAGGTTTAGAAACCCTCTTGGAACCTCCATGATGCTTCAATAAGTCTCTAGGGGATTCACACATGCTATTAAGTTTCCATATTTGAATTATGGAGAAATAACATCATCACCATTTGGACATGTGGGGAGTGTTTGAGTAATTACTTTGTCAAGGTCATGAATTTTGCATACAAACTTCATTTTAGGTGCATGATAACTTGTTGGAAGGATCTCAATGAGAAAAACACATTTAGTGTTATGCAACCAACTCACAAATATAGATTAACAACTTAAAAATTAGCCTCTTTGAGGGGAAACCTCCTTTACATTACATAAATGAACAATTCTTGGATGATACAAATGATAAGACCTCCTTGGTATATATAGGAGTCTAAGTGGTCACAATATAATCTGAGTCTACATAGCAATAATAATGTTAGGTTACAACAATAACAAAAGTGGGCTTATATGGGGCACAATAATAACATGGGGGATACATGGACACAACAATGACAATAGAGGGCTACACTAACAATAACAATAAAGGGAATACACTAGTATTGGAGGGACCTAACATGCCCCTCTCTTTCAAAAAAGTGTTTTCCTCAATGCTTGAGTAGTTCTGGATGCTTATGTACAAAATTCTCATATAAATTACTCTGGAAAGTGCCATAATATCAAGCTAACCATGGGGGAATACACTAGTATTATAGGGAATTTAGTGTTAAATTCTTTGAACCAAACATGTTGAAATCCAATAAGAGGGGGGATTTCTTAGCATAATATTTACTTGTGAAATTATTTAATGTTTTTTTGTTCTCCTTTATTGTTCATCAAGCAATTACCATTCAAAATAAGAAAGTAGAGATCATAGTGCACAAAAGACGAGACACACCATAAATTAGACTCCAAGCTAGGGAAAAACCCAACAAGGGGGAACCCAAGACCGATCATTTTCTTATAGAATCAAATCAAAATGAGATATGCAAGATCCAAGACCAAGACCAAAATTGCCGCCAAAATGTCAAACACTCCTCCAAGTCACCTTTATGTCAAAGTCAAACATGGTCAAACTATCCCAAATTTGGTCAACTCTTGAAATTTCAGCCTTGTAATTTTGGGATTGTAGTAGCAGCAAAAAAATATTGTCCTTCAAGTCTAAAATTCGGTCAAACAAAATTATCTCTTCTTTGAATTCAATTCTCTCCTTTTACTTCTGCTTTTTGTCCGCTTTTGCTTGCTTCAAAGAATCAGATGTACTTCTTGTGTGTGAATGAATGATCTCCAAATGAGTTGAATTTCCTCTTATATATAGTTGTCCAGGAGGGTCGAATAGGTGACTCTTGGAGGCCTAGGCCGACTTGTTGCCAAGGAGGGTCGACTTGACAACTTTTGGTGGTCTTTGACTCTATAAAAAATTCTTTTGACTCATAATAAATTATTTTTGACTCAGTTGACCCTATAAGCATGAAGAACACGCTTTGACTAAAAATAGAATAATGATTATAATTAATGATAAAATTACATTTTATTACATTATGAAGACCGCCAAGAGCTACATTTTTCAACACTCCCTTTTAACTAGGGAGATATTCATAATGACATAATATGATATTCTCAAGTTGAAATATTCATATAAGAAAGGATCCAGGTTGATAAGCATCAATGATGATTTTTCATCATCATAGCTAGCATTTTTAAAATAGCAAGGCCTTGACTTATAAGCTCTATCTCTCCATTAGATCATAACACAATGTTAGGAGGCATAAATTTGGACACCACCACCTCTCTAGGCACATACCCCATCTGAATGTTCACCAGGTATGTCCTCACATGACTATTAATCCATTGTCACAACATTTGACACCAAGATATATTGTTCCTCAGGATTATTTTTATCTTGGATAATGTACTTGACTTACGATGGTTAATCCTAGTCAAAGTACAAATCCCCAAAGAATATCGGTCCCAGATGCTTATCCAATTCACCATTCTCCCTACCAATGCCTTCACTAGGCTTACGATTGTTAGTCTTGGCCATAGTACATGACACATGGATAATATAGTGTCCACCCTCACTCCCTCTCACCCAGAGAGGAGATCCTCACTCCCTCTCTGTAATATCTCGTTTCAGAGATATTCCCGCAAAACCCCAGTGAACTCCAACTAAATATGCACAAATGATATAATAATAGAGAAGCTCAAAATGATAAAGATAACAACGGTGCAACACATAATAATGGAAACATGAAATACAAGCAGAGACTCTAGAAATGTAGAGAGAAATGCTAAGCCATTGTATTATACTGAGTAATCGAATGAGTACAGAAGGTGATCAAAAAAGATGGCACCTCGACTTGCACCAGGCAAGTGAAGAAATACACTAAGAGTAGCAAAGGAATGGCCACTCTCTGAACTGCGTGGATGCTGCTGGGAAATTGCCATTCTACAACTATTGCTAGAAATCAAATGAGGATTTGGGGCTGTTCCCCTTCTCAGAAAATGATGAAACTCTGGAATCAACCTCTACTCAGAAAACCCAGTAAAACCCAGAAAGCGTTTCTGAAATGGTCGACCCCCGAAATCGCCCCTTTGGGGATCACGCAATCCCTCAAGGCTCTGCGTTGCCACTGAGTAGAATCCTCCAAAATACTGCCTGAAACTCTGCCAAACTCCTCCAATATGCAAGCGCTGATATCTTGCTCAATATCCCAGCTCAACTCCTCCACAAACCCCCAATCCGGCACTGCTCCTAGAAAAACTGTGTCCCTCTCTCTCAAGTCTGTGTAGTCCTCCAATGCTCAGCTCCACCTCAATGCCAAAGATCAAAACTATTGTGAAAAGACTGCTGAAACTACCTTGCCCAAGTAGGCACTTGAAGTCCCTCGGGGTTAAGGGTGAGATCTATGAACAGAGACACTCAGTGCACTAAACAGTGCTGCAGACAGGCTAAACAACCAGCGTGCTCCAAGTCGAAGTGACTAGCTCAAATGCTCATAGCTGAATCTCCAAAATGATGAGGATCCTCTCTCCTTTATAGCATTGGCCTTTCTCAATCCCAAGGCTCACCTCCTCCAACGTAATCTCCTCTTGCCACGTGTTCCTTTTCCCATCTACACAGTCCCTCCAAGTGTTTGCGTGGGCCCCATCTCTGCATGGTCCTTTGGCCCCCTTGGCTCCCCTTTAAGTCACAACGCTGTGCTACTAGGAAGTGACTTTTATTCTAAAAGTGAATTATGTCCCCTTTTCCTCACCTTATTTACAAATAACTATAGAAGGCAAAATTGAGCAAAATCAAATATTCTAGTTAGCCATGGCTAATTAGGAATATTACAGTCTCCCCCGGAAAAATGTTGCTTGTCCCCAAGCAACTGAAGTGATGGACGCTGCAAAATTTTTTCTCTCCCAAGTGGCATCCTCATTCGACAAATTCTTCCACCTCACCAAGAATTCCCGAATTGTCCTGTTCCATAGCTGCCTGTCCTTAGGATCAATAATAGCCTCTGGCTGCAACACCAAATGCCCCTCATCATCTGTGGGTGGTAGCTCATCTGTCACTGTCACACGCTGCCCCAATGCCTTCTTCAGGCATGATACATGAAAGACGTTATGAATCTTGCTGCCTTGGGGCAGCTCCAACTCATATGCAACCTGTCCAATCTTGCATATCACGCTGTATGGCCCATAAAAGCGGGGCTTGAGCTTCTCAGCCCCCTTCTGCTTTAGTGACGATTGTCGGTATGGTTGAAATTGTAGGTATACCAAGTCCCCTACCTCAAACTGTCTCTCGACCCGACCCCTGTCAGCATACAGCTTCTGCTGGTTCTGCGCTGTAGCCATATTATCCTTGAGAGCTCAGAGAATACCCTGACTCTCTTGGATCCAAATCTTAGCTCTCGGAGCCTTGCTAGCACCAAACATCACGTCAGCAAAAGATAAGGGATGATATCCATACAAAGCATAAAATGGTGAGATACCAATGGACATGTGATGTGTAGTGTTGTAGCAGTACTCCCCCAGATGCAGCCACTTTAGCCATGCTCGCTGTTGCCCACTGACATAGTTACGCAAGTAGCCCTCTAGCCACTTGTTAACTATCTCTGTCTGCCCGTCCGTCTGTGTCAACTCTGCCCTCAGCAACCGGAAAAGCTCCTGCCAAAATCCGCCCATGAAACGGCTGTCCCTGTCACTGGTGATGGTCTTGGGAAGGCCATGTAACCTGAAAATCTCTCTGAAGAACAACTCAGCCACTTGCACTGCTATGTAGTGTGCGAATATGGCGAAAAATTGTGCGTACTTTGTCAGCCGAACAATGACGACAAAGATGCAATCCTTGCCCTGTACCATGGGCAACCCTGTGATGAAGTCCATCGAAATACACTCCCTTTTTCCCTCTGGAATGGGAAGAGGCTGCAATAGTCTTGCTAGATGGTTCATCTCCCCCTTGTTCCTCTGGCAAACATCGGACTCTCGGACATGCTGGAGTATGTCCTCCTTGAGGCCATTCCATGAGAACCTCTCTCTAATGGCCCTGTAGGTTTTGGTAAACCCCTGATGACCTGCCTATGGTGAATCATGTGATGCCTGAAGTATCTTCTTCTTGAGCTGAGATCCCTCAGTCAAGAAGATCTAGTCCCTGTAATAGATGATCTCATCGACCACCTTGTACCTGTCATTTGCCACTTGCCCATCCAAAACCTCTCACGCAAATCTATCCTTGGAGTACTATACTAGGAGTCGAGCCCTCCAGTTTGCATCCAAGCTCATAAGAGACAACGTGGCTGGTCTACGTGAAAGGGCATCTGTTACCATGTTGTTCTTACCCTTGACATACTCAATGTCAAAGTCATACGCTTGAATCTTACTGATCCACTTCTGCTACCTCTCCTATAGCTGCTTCTACTCCAAAAAGAACTTGAGGCTGTTGTGATCAGTCCTCACCCTGAACCTGTTACCCACCAAATACTATCGGTACTTGGCCAATGCATGCATGATGGCTAGCATCTCCTTGTCGTATATAGAATACAACCTCTTGTGCGGAAGGAGCTTCCGGCTCTCAAAGGCTATAGGATGACCTCCCTGCATCAACAATGCGTCGATCCCCTCTCATGATGCATCACACTCCAAAACAAATGGCTGCGTAAAATCCGGCAATGCAAGCACTGGGCAGCTGCTCATAACCTCTTTGAGCCTGTCAAAGGCTCGTTGTGCTGTATCCGACCAACTGAATGCCCCCTTCCTCATCAAATCTATCAGGGGTGAAGCAAGCTGTGAGAAACCCTTGACAAACTTCTGGTAGTAAGTGCAAATGCCAATGAATCCTTGAAGTTCTGTCACGTTTCTCAGGTTTGGCCAATCTTGGATGGCCCTGATCTTCTTCTCGTGGACCCTCACTCCGTCCACCCCTATAATGTGTCCCAAGTATAACATCTCCGTCAACCCAAACTCACGCTTGAAGAGCTTGGCATAGAATTGGTGCTCCTCCAAGATGCGCAATACTGTCTCAATGTTATGGAGATGCTCCTCCCAAGTCTTGCTGTAAATAAGGATATCATCAAAGAACACCAACACAAACTTCCTTAAATGACTGCGGAAGATGTGATTCATGCAAGACTGGAATGTAGTTGGGGCGTTGGTTAGCCTGAAGGGCATCACCAAAAACTCAAAGTGTCCATAGTGACTGTTACATAGTAATTTGTCACCGTCCCTGTTACCCCTTCTCCCGCACATTGGAGGACTCATTCCGGGACCTGTGAGAAGTGAAATAACCTGAAAACACTTGCATTGTATCCCCTTGAGTATGTACTTCATATGCCTTGAAGACACCTTTTGCAAAATACCCATAAAAATAGCCCTTTTTCCATTGGCGCGGTTCCACTGTGTATCACTCACGCCAATGGGGGAAATCCTCCAAAGAGGGCGCGCCAGCTGGCGCTCTGTCTCATAGTCGCACTCGCGCCATCCTAGTTGGGTAAAGTTTTTAACAAACAAATCTATGAAGGTTCTTCCTAACCTATTCATGAACTGATTCCAGCTTGAGTTAGTTCAGTTGGGCTTCGAATCTCCATAGAAGGGAAGTAGTTCTCCACCTCTCATGGAAGCTTCTTAATGATAAGACCAATCCCATGAATCTTGTGGATGATCCTAACTCCTCTCTCTATATAAGCTTGTCCTTTTGCCTTTGACAAGCTAGTTAGTAACTCTACTCTTCAAGCTCCAAATTCTAAGTCCCAAAGTCTGAGAAGTGCTAAGCTCATGCTACAAGAGGCCTTCTTCATTCCCATAAGGCTAAATCTAAAGTGAGGAGATTCTTGTCCAAGTAACCAAGGAGAGAGAGGCTTGTTCCCCATTCCCAACAACCTTTGCAAGGCATGCGTTGCTGATCACCCAGCCAAAGGAGGATTTGACGTCAGAACTATGGTTGTATTCTTCTTTGTTTATCAATAATAATAGACGACTATCATATGGTTCACTCTTATTGTCTTTTATAATTATGTTTGAAGTTATATCCTTTCTGATTGATATATAGTTGCATCTCTTGGATTTTATGCTTGTATTTGTGTCGTTCTTTGCATGTGCAGGTGTCCGTTCACGAGGATCATGGGGATTGTGACCAGTCGGAGCGAAAGAACGGGAGCGACGACTCTTCTACAAGTACTAGCATTGGATTCGAGGTAGGGCCTCATCATCGGTCTTTAATTTGCAATTAGGGACATGCGTGTTAGCGTTGTTTGATTATTGCTAGACCCCATTTAGGCTAGTGGGATTGCCTCTGTCCGCAGAGGGGATTTACCTCCACAACAATTTGGCAACTCCGCTGGAGAGTTGGCTTTTTGCCTTATTGCTTGTTTTGTCTTGTTGTTTGATTTGTAAACTTTAGACGGAGCCTGAAGTATAGCCAGATAGCCTTCGAAACGCTATTGCTCTACATTAGCAAAGTAGATCAACGCCACTTCAGTCCATCTCCGGTTTGGTTTACGAACTGAACGGCTTGGAACTTGCCTTGTTTCTTGGTTGTTTCTTGGTTTCTCCTGCTTGATTAGCTTTCTGGATTGAATCCCTGTGTTGCTTCTTGCTCCTTGGTATACCTGGGTACTGTTGACTTAGCCTTGGCTCTTTTGTTTTTTATTTTTCCATAGCAAACTCGACTGGCGCTTGTTTATGGCGTTACAGTCGCGCCAGTTGGTGCAAGTTGCACATTTACAAACCGCGCCAATCCCTGAAAGGCACTAGTTGCAGCCTGACAGTCGCGCCAGGCCTGGGAACTTTTGAAGTTTGCTTGGCTGTGAGCCTTCTGAGCTTGGTTTTTGTCCTAGGTACCTTTTTCAGACTACTTGAGTGTGTTGGAGTGTGATTTGACTGGGTTTGATCGTTACCCTTTGGGTGTTTGCTTTTTTCTATCGATTTCATGTTTCTAGCCCTATGGCATCTAGTGGCTTTGTGTGTCGAGCCATCCGGAGGTGTTTTTGGTCTTCTATTGGTCTAGTCGACTCTCTGATTGCTCCCTTGCACTCGTTTAGTGGTTGTTAACCGTTTTATTGCGTTATTTGGGTGACTTGCTTTGTCTTCACTTGAATTCCGCTTCGTCTCACTTTGAGCCTAGATTACACAGCTCATTGGTGTCTTTGGGATCTTTCTCGTGCTTTGGAGGTTTGCTTTGTGATTTAGGGAACTGAATGTGCTTGTATTGAATAGAATTTGTTTGGTATCGTTTCTCAAAGTTTGTTTGATGCACTTTGCCATCGACATAAAAGAAAAAATCTCTTTTGCTTTGTATTAGTTAATGAGAATTAGGGCTTTTCATTTTGATTAGTGATTAGTGATCTTGAAGAAAAGTTTGTCAATTTCCATTAGCTACATTAGAGAGGTTCTTTGTTGTTTTGTGATCATTTTGTTTGCATGAAAGCTCTCAAACCCTCTTGTAACTAACATTCATCGAATGAAATGACATATTTTGGCATATAATTTGCATTTAGGGAATTTTGGGAGAGTACATACGGTAAGGCCTGGAAACTGAAACCTAATACAAGATCAACTTTAAAATAAACCGAATGAATCTAACAACGCATTGGAACATAACGCTCACTTTTTAGAGGTCTAGGCTAGAGATGTGCTTCGGCGTCATTAAACCTAGTCACTTTTGTTTCCACTCAAGGTTGGGTGATTCCTCCTTTCGCGACTCAATTGTGGTCTAGTACGGACTTGTGCTCCCACGTACCGTCGAGTATATGGGGAGACCCCACTAGGTTATCATCCTTTATCCACAGGAAGCCGTGTCTGTTGCCTTGTTACCCATAACGCACCGAACACAGCGTTCGGGAAGATTCATTGCAGTACGGAAAGTCCTTGGTTTTCATATGATTGCCAAGGTGTATATGCAGTTTTACGGATTGTCTGGTAAACCTTTTGCCTAGTTCTCTAGAGTAGTGATTTTTTGATCCTTTTCGGACTCCCTAAAAAAAAAGGCTCATCTGAGCACTTGTCACTTCAGGCTCATTAAACATTCGAAGGTGACTAGAGTCATATTTTTGTCCTTTTCTCGACTCTTTAAAGATGAAAAGGTCAAGTTATGTCCTTGTGTCTTAAAATTTATTTGCCCACGATCACACGCTTTGTTAGATTCTGTTTGTTGGCCATTTGATTGCGTGTCTTGACTCTTTTTCAGCCCCGTGTGTGATTTTCAGTTTTTGATGGCAACTTTTCCAGAGTTCACTAACCCAGGAATCCCCTCTGAAGGGAATCCTGGTCATTTTCCTCCTTTTGGGAATGTTGGTGCTCCTTACATGGCAATGTTGTCCCTTCTTGGGTTAACTCTTGGGTTGCCTGTTTGGTTGTTCTCAACCTCTGTGGTCCCTAATGTTTCAACTACTGGTCAATCAGTTCCTCCACCCAAACAACATCGTGTTGATTCCAAGGTGGACCTCTCGCCTTCTTCGCCTGTTTCTACGTCCTCATCTTCTACTTCACCTGGTGAAAGTCTAGATTCAAGTAACCAGGTGGCTAAGAAGAAGAAGAAGAAGAAGAAGAAGAAGATGAAGAAGAAGAAGAAGTCTCATAAACGAGAGGCTAAACATGCAACTATTGCCCCGAGTACAGCTCAGGTCGGAACTCCTTCTGCTCCTCCACGGAAGGTTAAGTTTCCTTGTAAATTCTGTAAGGGAGACCATCTTCTCTGTGATTGTCCTGGCTTTCCTAAGGTCTTAGAAGTACAGTCTCACGATCCGACCTGCCCCTCATCGCCCTCTGAAGCTCATGGTGATGTTACCCTATCAGCTGGCCATGGTAAGAAGAATGGGAAGACTTGATTCCCCTGTAAGCTATGTGAAGGCCATCATCTCCTTCAACTTTGTCCGTTCATGGATAGAGCTTCCGTTGTTTTGGAAAGTCTTACAGCTTCTTCGCCCCAGATCCCCATTGGCTATCAGAGGCTCTCTTCAAATCCTCTCCCTGTCGACAGAGAGATTGATTTAGCTCCTTCTCTTGTCCATCCTCCTCTTTCCGAATCGGGCTGTGATAAGCCTACTCGGGACCAACCATTGGTCGGAGAGAGTGTCAACTTGGGTTCACCGCCTGTTGATCACTCTGTTTCGGGAGAGCGTCATGCTCAGGTTCTTCTCGTCTCATCAGATTCTCTTGATTCCGAAAATGACCCTCCTATCCCAGCTGATCCCGAGAGTCCTTCTTCGGAGCCGGGGGGCAATCCTACGATTCCCCCACCAAGTAGTTCAGTCGTTTCCTTCGACTGGAGTCATTTGACCGCCTGCCGCCTTCCATCCCATGTGCCTTTCCAGATTACAATACATGCGTATGATAAGGCAGTACATGGCACTATTTTGGATGAGGGTGCATCTGTCAGTGTTATGCCTTCTACTACTTGGCAAGCTTTGGGCTCCCTACAGCTTGTGCCGGTCGCACAGAATCTGTTAGCGTTTGACGGAGGAACCAATCAACCATTAGGGATCCTTCCGAGGTTCCCTATTACTTTGGGAGGCAAAACCGTCTATATAGACGTACTAGTTACCCAAGGTGCTTTAGATTTCAGTCTTCTCCTTGGTCGTGACTATGTTTATGCCATGGGCGCCCTTGTCTCTTCACTTTCCGTGTCGTTTGCTTTCCACACGATGGAAGAATCGTGACTATAGATCAATTATTGTTCTTTAGTCCCCCGGTGCCTCCTGCGCAGTTGTCATCCCCTCCTGGTTTTTATCCACCGGTTGTATCTGCCCCGCCGCAGGTCAACTACGTGGTTACTTATCCCGTGCCTGTATATAGTGATGCTTCCGTTGTGCATAGTGTCCTGGGGGCATTGGGTCCTGACTTCCACGACGTTATCCTTCCACCGGGAGTGGCACTCTTGGAAGCACCAACTTCCTGTTCATTATGATGAAGTCTGGTTGGAGCATAGTTCACTTTCCTATTTCAAGCTCCTTAAAAAATGAAACTAGGTCTCGACGGAGCATAGTTCGCTTTCCTATGTCAAGCTCCTTAAAAAATGAAACTGGGACTGTCCGAGCATAGTTCCTGATCTTGTGTCAAGATCGTTAAAAAATGAAACAAGGGTTACGAGGATAGTTCTTTTACTGTGTCAACCTCATTAAAAAATGAACCAACTCCCTTTCCAAATCGAGTCTTTTTCAGATCTCGTAAAATACAAGTCAAGCCTTTCCAAGATCTCAAAAGGGAACCTTCATTCCATCCACTTTTTTGAATGCAATTAAGCTTGGGGGGCATGTACCTCGTTTTGCGTCATTATGCTGGGGGCATGCAAACTTATAACAAGCATAGTTTTTCGTTTCAAGCTTGTGTAAACATGAAACTGAATCCAAGAAGAGTTCTCCATGGTTCAAGCTTGTGTAAAAATGAACCCATACCCGAGTCACCTTTAAGCTCTTTTCTAACTCGTAAAATATGAAAAGATTGCCGAGTATTTTTTCCCTTTTGACTCGTTAACGAGAATAAAAATGGAGGTCTGCTTTCAGCTCTTTTCTGACCGTTTAAAGATGAAACGATTTCCGAGCTATTCCTCTTGACTCGTTAAACATAAATGAGAGGCGATCATCTTTAAACCCTTTCCCGACCGTGTAAAAACGAAAAGATTGTCAAACCCTTGTCGTTTCCGATTCGTTAATGGTCATGAAGCGACGTGGTTTTGATCACTTTTTTACTTTTTCATATCAGAGTCACTACTTATGAAAAGTACTCCTCGGTCGTAATGATCGAGCGGTTCTTTCGAGCATGGTTTTATACTTTTTCGGGCTCGAGAGACACAACTTCACGAAAAAGGACACCCCTGAAGTTTCCTTTTTGCTATCTTTTCAAACTCTCTAATATGAAAAGACGCCAAGTTCTTCCTTTGTCAGACTCGTTAAAAACTTAATGACATCAGATTCCATCGAAATGACACCTCTCAAGCATATGCTATCCCCGTCAAGCTTGCCATCCAAAAATAACTGGGGTACTCACTAGAAATGGTGGAGGGGATATAAAGGAACCTATATTCATCGTCGTCTGTCTTGCAGTATGTCGCTCTTGAGCATGCACTCATCTGCATAATTGTTTCTCGGGGTGGGGACAGTCTCATTTTGGTTTCACACGTGCTCCGTGGGTTTGGGTTATCCTGTTTGACCATTCATCTGCTCATCGTCTTGTCACCATGACCCTTGATCATTTGATATCAAATACTGCCAAGTCCGCTGTCGTGCCGCCGATATGTTCAAGAGAAGTTGACCTCTGCAGAATACTCGACCTCCCTCTGATACCTCACACAAAACATTTTATCCTTCTCCATCTCACGTCAATGATGTGAGAAACATTATGGCCCACCTTCGATCAAGGTCACTTCCTGTCGACTTCAGCTCATTATCCATGAAGTTGACTTAGAGACTCCCTTGAGGTACCTTGGAGCCTGCATGCCTCAATGGCAGGTTCTTCGTGTTCGACGTGAGGTTTTTATTATTGGCCTCCGATCAGACGATTCTATAGGTGTTCGACACCGGCTCACTGATTCGCACGCCGTGGATTGTACCTGTAGTACCTTGAGGACCATTGTCATTATTGGTGGTACCTCTCGTGTCTGTTAAAATTTTTCATCATTGACTGGTAATCAGACGATGTTCTCGCATGTTCGACTTCGACTCCTATATTCGCATGCTTGAACTTGTGCTCTGTTCGGGTCGAGTTGGAGCGCAAGACCCTGGATTTTGTATGTTGGGATCCAGGCTGCATTTTGTGGATTATTATAATCACTACATGACTCATTCACTGGATGGCTACGACCATGCCTGAGTCCATTCATTGATCCTCATCGGATGGCTGCGTCCATACCTGGGATCCAGATTTTTATGTACTCTGCTATGGATGGCTGCGCCCATACCATGTACCTCATGTATTTGAGATATCAGTTGTATTTCGTGCAGGTTCTCCGGCGGTCGTGTTTTCAGTCGACCATGTTCTTGTAAAGCACTGCACCCCTCTCTCTCTCGGGCTTCATGCTTTAGGGGGCATCTGTTACACAGTATTTTGTCACCGTCCCTGTTACCCCTTCTCCCGTACATTGGAGGACCTATTCCGGGACTTGTGAGAAGTGACATGACTTGCAAACACCTGCTTTGTATCCCTTAAAGTATGTACTCTATATGCCCTGGAGACACCTTCTACAAAACACCCAAAAATGTAGCCCTTTCTCCATTGGCGCTGTTCCAAAGTGTATTGCTCGCGCCAATGGGGTAAATCCTCCAAAGAGGGCGCGCCAGCTGGCGCTCTGTCTCAGAGTCGCACTAGCGCCAACCCAGTTGGGTAAATTTTTTAACCATCAAACTTCCGAAGGTTCCTTCCACCTTATCCATGAACTAATTCTAGTTTGAAGTGGTTCAGTTGGGCTTCGTATCTCCCAAGGAGGGAAGTAGTTCTCCACCTCTCATGGAAGCTTCCTAATGATAAGGGCAATCCCATGAATCAAGTGGATGGTCTTATCTACTCCTCCTATCCCTATATAAGCTTGTTCCTTCCCCTTTGACAAGCTAGTTGGTAATTCTTAGTTAGTAATTCTACTTTTCAAGCTCCCAAAGTCTGAGGATTGCTAAGCTCATCTTGTAAGAGCTCTTGTGTATCCCTATGAGGCTAAATCTTTAAGGAGGAGATCCATGTCCAAGTGACCAAGGAGAGAGAGGCTTCTTCCCAT